>JAOWMA010000181.1:0-102786 GCA_025962755.1 Colletotrichum tropicicola | reverse complement strand
TATTAAAGTTAATACTTTAGTATTTTATTAGTAGTCTTTTATTATTATTTCTTTTTATAGTATAGTTTAGAGTATCTATCTTTTTCCCTAGAGTTAAGACTATTTAAGAGACTATTTATTAAATAGTTATTATCTTTCTAATAGTTATTATTACTCTAATAGTTAGTATATTTAAGAATAAATAAAAAATTAAATATATTAAAAGGTTAGGTTATATAAAGTAAAAAAGTTAATAATACTATTATTAAGGGTAGGTATATACTAATATTTAATTTTAAATTTATAAAGTTTTCTATAAGTTTTACTTAAGTTTAGTTTTTTAGATAAACTATACTTTACTATGACCTACTTTCCTACTAGTGCCCCGCTGGTGCCCCGCTGGGGCCGGTATCAGTCCCAGGCACCTGACACTACGATATCGATCCTCGCTATGGTTGGTATGATTTTGTGGAGAAAGCGGAAGCGACGTCGACGCGGCAGCCCAGTAAGATTCAGTGTGCTGTGATGAGATTTTGATGACTGCTTTGATGTGGATCACTGATATGTTTTTTTTCGATGAATAGGAAAGCAGTGGTATCCTCTCTTCAAAAGTATCATGAAGGGCCATTACCTTTGCCCAGATTGAAGCCTTTGGGTGTTTGATACTCATTCGATATGTCGGACTGGACTTGGACGGACGTTTCAAAGTAGTGCACAAGGCTTGAAGAGAGTGACATTCGATGGGATACAATTTAATACCGGCCTCTCCCAGCTCTCGCCTAATGCCGGATTGTTTAAATCCTCCGAACGAGATCCTAAAGTCAGAGTCATTACTACTGTTGATCCACACTATTATTCAGCGACTGTAATACGAGATATTACGATAAGATAGAAAATGCAAGATGCATATCACGCGATTGCGAGTTACGCCGAGGAGTTTGACCTTGCTGCGGCTGCCGAGGTCGCCGACTTTGAGAGACAAAACGTCAAGGCAGTTGCCGATTACATTCGAAATGAAGAGGTCGACTGTTACTTCGTCCTCACGAGGGCCATAGATGTTCAGCTGTCCGGAGATCATCACAAGCGTATCCGTGAGGGCTACGATAGGTTGGTGAGCGCAGGGCTAGAGTCGACTAGAGAAACGTTCTGTTCCGAAGGAGAGTCTGCAGAGGCGGTAAGCTCGGTCTCCAGAGAATAGAGTCTTCCGAGAATTAACAGGATGCTAGATTTCTGGTGTCAAGGGTGCTTAGGGCCGTTTCTCACACAACCGGGCACCTTTGGTCCTACAAACTGATTCATCACATGTTTTCGAACGCTGTGAAGAAGGGTGTCAACCTACAAACCCATACGCCAGTTCAGAATATTTCCCCGTGTCCAGACCCCCAAGGTTACTGGGAATTGACAACTGAACGCGGCAATATCAGGACGAAGCGTGTTGTTTTTGCTACAAACGCATATACCGGAGCGCTACTTCCCGAATACGCTCAGCGGATATTTCCATACAGAGCAATTTGCAGCCAAGTCGTTTGCAAGGGCGAACGGCCGCTTCTCAAAATACCTTCGCGCTCCGATTCTCAGATTGGGACTTCGATTACCTCATCCCGCGGCTGGACGGAAGCATCATCGTAGGTGGTGCTCGTCGGGAGTACATCCGGTATCCCGAGGAATGGTATGGGAACGTTGATGACACTAAGGTTATTGCTCAAGCTCGTGGGTACTTCGCTGGTTATATGCAGCGACATTTCAAAGGTTGGGAGCACAGCGGCGCTTATGCGAAGGATGTTTGGACCGGAAGTAAGCTTTTCCAGTGCGTTATCCCCTGGATGTTTCAATACTGACTGCTCCGCGTAGTCATGGGCTATTCTTCGGATCGAATCCCCAGGATTGTACCTATACCTAATCGGCCAGGCCTATTCATCATGGGTGGATTCACGGGCCATGGAATGCCTCAGATATTCTTGTGTGCGAAAGGGATAGCGGAGATGGTTTTGGGCGAAAAGTCCTATGTGTAGACACGGCTGCCCAATGTTATCTGTGAGTCCAAAGCGCGACTTGACGACTCCAGAAACAGGGTGAAAGAATTATATTCGCACGTCAACCATAACGCAAAACTATAGACGCTGCAATCACCACGCTATTCGTCTCAAATCCCATTTAGACAGGCTCAAAGCCGTCATGCCGAGCTGACATGGAATGCCTGTAGTTAAGTGGCAAGACTGCACTTGAACAACAGAGGGATTCATTCATGATGCGTGTTCCTAGGACAGCTGGCCAATCATGGTAACTGCCTGGGACGACTCGTCTTAGCCTTGCTTGTCTCCTGATTGCGTTGTCGGTCTGATCTGGATTTCGTCTTGTGCTGTTGCTTCTCCCACTTTGTCGTGAGTTGGTCCAGCTGGTCAAGGGATAGCTTCGGAGCTGCTTGTCTCTGCTGCCTAGGGTACGCCATCTCTTGGCCTTGTCTTCCGCATAGAGCAGAAAAACCATTGCTTTTCCCGAAAATCACTGACCTCCCTGGGCCACAAAGTGAGTTTTCTTCATCTTTTAACACGGCATGCTATCTGGAGCCTGATGCTCGTAGCCTTTTGCCAAATTCATTCAGGAGTTTGGTCTCCCGCGCTTGAGTTCCTGCTGTGCAATCTTTGGAGATAGTGGACCATTGGATATTCACTTTGGTCCTCTTAAAATCGAAGCTCCGGTGACCTTGCTGCGACTGAGGCGCAGACACGGGGACATTCTGTTGTCCCTGTCCTCCCGGCATGTTATGTGCCGCCTGAGCCGGCCTGGCCATCTCCTTCTGCCGGGCAGCCGCGAGCTGGCGTTGCTTAACCTGAATGATAGATTGCCTTAATTGATCATCTGTGAGGCTCGCAATCTTGGGATTCGCCTTGCGCGCGTTCAAAATGTCCTCCGGCGTCACCTGGATCAGATGCGCCGGGATACTCATGTCGGGAGGCATTCCTTGGTTGGGCTGGCTTGGAGGCTGACGTTGGGCTTGCGGTGGTCGCAGCGTCTGTAATCGACGTATGGGCGTATTCGGCGTGTTCATTCCGGTGCTGCTACTAGGCCGGCCAATCTCGTATCCCTTGGCTGGTACAGCTCCGGAGACGGTCGGAGTCGAGGCTGCAGCCTTTGTAGACGCATTACGTTCCGACACCGAAAGGGGTGACCGATAGTCTTGGTTCAGCTGGTACGGCAGGTTGGTAGGGAGGGAAAGTGGAGTCCTGTTGTTCTCTCTACGCAAAGATATCTTTCTGCCCCGGCGAGCCTGGCCTCTCTGCCTTTTCAGCTCCCGCTGCTCTCTTTCGCCATTCTTGCTCTCCTCCATTTCTATTTGCTCGGACGTCGAGGATGAGGGGTACTTTCGTATCGTGGGGGGGTATACGCGACCGTCCGATTCGGTGACTTCGTCCCAGTCATCGCTGCGATGCTGTGTATATGGCTGCCCGCGCAGACGTGACATGCGACGGCTCAGGTCAGCGAGGGCTGCCATTTGTTGCGACGGTGCTCAGGCCGAGCTGCGTTTGTCGTCTAGATTTCGCTATCCTGTGTGGGGGGGGTTTTCCAATTCCCAGCCAGAGCCGTCGAGACCGTAAGGAGTTGAGGATGAAGTATTCGACAAATAGAGGTTCCTATACCCAAGAAGTCGCAGTTCAGATATGTCATTTGGAGAAGTTCAATGGGCAAGGCTCTGCTGACGAGTTCCCGCAGTCAAAGCGGGGCGAGGCAGCCCAACAGCTTTGGGGTGGTTGCCTCGAATCTGACGTACCTACTCCCTGACACACCTCCTGATAGGAACGATAACCATCCTCTTGGATAGCGAAACCCTCGATGGCGTGCATTTCAGTAGGTTTCCTCAAAAACAGCTTTTGCTGGAAGTTGAGAAGTTATGTAAAACTATAGATTCTATCAATGTACACCGGAATGCCGGGATATAGTCAGTGACAACATATTGAATGTGTTCCCTCGATAGTCAAGCTAGCATTTCAAAATGCTGTGATACTGACCCCCAAAGCCAAAAGTGATGGGTAAAGTGTTCCTCGGTAAACTGTCCTATGACAGATACGACCGGGGTGGGTATGTAGCCCCATGTATACCCATGCACTGCCAGCTCCATATTACCTTACTCACAGGCTACGGCCGTTTTTAGCCCCAGCCATCTTCTTCCCTCATTCATCAACCTCAGCCTGATTTACGATAAGTAGTAGAGATCGTAACGTAAATCAGCCTCGGGCGTCACATCCAACATAGGCACACGGGATCGAATTGAGATACTTTAGTTCCACGACTAACCTCTAAGAGCCACAGAGTCTGACCATTCGGCACGAAGAGGCATTGTACAAACAGAATTAGTGCCTGGATGATGGATGAAGCCAGCAAACCTGTCCGATTTTGCTGCCTGGTGTTCCTCTTGTCTGTTGGTGATCTGTGCATTAACGCTGTTTAGGTCCTTCACTAAGACTTTGACAATAGCGCCATACCCCACATCACTCAACTTACACACGCGGCAACTCATGTTGAGGAGAATTTGATTACAAACATCAAACGTAAATACATTGCCCTGTCTGCAGACGTGATAGACTACATGTGATGGCCTGATACACTCTTCAAGACCAAATACCACCTCTCCCCGTAATTTTTTTCATTTTTTTTCTTTTCATTTCGCTCGTCGAACCTAAAGACGGGCGGGCAAGTTGGAGCCCCTCTTCAAGTCGAACCGATCCAAGTTCATAACCTTGTCCCACGCGCTGATAAAGTCCTTGACGAACTTTTGTCCGCCGTCGGCCTGGCCGTAGATCTCGGCTACGGCGCGCAGCTCGGCCTGCGCGCCGAAGATGAGGTCGACGCGGCTGGCGGTCCACTTCTTGGCGCCCGTCTTGCGGTCGGAGCCTTCGTAGACGTCCGGGTTGCTGGTGGCCTTCCACTCGGTGCCCATGTCGAGCAAGTTGACGAAGAAGTCGTTGGTCAGCGCTCCGGGACGGTCCGTCAAGACACCCGTCTTGGAGCCATCGTAGTTGGTGCCGAGGACGCGCAAGCCGCCGACCAGGGCCGTCAGCTCGGGCGAGGAGAGCGTCAACAGCTGTGCGCGGTCGATGAGGTAGTGCTCCGTCTTGGCGCGCTGGCCGGACTTGCCGTAGTTGCGGAAGCCGTCGGCATGAGGCTGCAGGTAGTTGACAGACTCGACGTCGGTCTGCTCCTGGGAGGCGTCGGCGCGGCCCGGCGTGAAGGGGACTTCGACGTTGAAGCCAGCGTTGCGTGCGGCCTGCTCGACGCCCGCGACACCGGCGAGGACGATGAGATCGGCCAGGGAGACCTTCTTGTTTCCGCTGCCGCCGTTGAAGTCCTTCTGTACCTGCTCGAGCGTCTGCAGAACCTGCTTGAGCTGGGCCGGGTTGTTGACCTCCCAGTCCTTCTGGGGCGCAAGGCGGATGCGTGCGCCGTTGGCACCGCCGCGCTTGTCACTGCCGCGGAAGGTGGAGGCGGAAGCCCAGGCGGTGGAGATGAACTTGGCCGGGTCGAGGCCGGTGCCAAGAATCTTCTTCTTGAGGTCGGCGACGTCGCTGTTATCAATGACAGCGTGGTTGACGGCGGGAATGGGGTCCTGCCAGATGAACTCCTCGGTAGGCACCTCGGGGCCGACGTAGCGGGAGCGGGGGCCCATGTCACGGTGAGTGAGCTTGAACCAGGCCTTGGCGAAGGCGTCGGCGAACTGGTCTGGGTTCTCGAGGAAGCGGCGGGAAATCTTCTCGTACTCCTTATCGAAGCGGAGCGAGAGATCAGTCGTCAGCATGGTGGGGAGTTGCTTCTTGTTGGGGTCGAAGGCGTGAGGGATGATGGGCTCCGCGTTCTTGGCCACCCACTGGTTGGCACCAGCAGGGCTCTTGGTGAGCTCCCAGTCGAACTTGAAGAGGTACTCGAGGTACTTGTTGCTCCACTTGGTGGGCGTGGCGGTCCAGGTGACCTCGAGGCCGGAGGTGATGGTATCAGGGCCCTTTCCGGAGCCATGCTTGTTCTTCCAGCCGAGACCCTGTTGCTCGAGTGGCGCGGCCTCGGGTTCGGCCTCGACGTTGCTGTCGGGGGCGGCACCGTGGGTCTTGCCGAAGGAGTGGCCACCGGCGATGAGAGCGACCGTCTCCTCGTCATTCATGGCCATGCGGCCGAAAGTGACGCGGATGTCGCGAGCGGCAGCGACGGGGTCCGGGTTGCCGTCGGGGCCCTCAGGGTTCACGTAGATGAGACCCATGTGGGCAGCGCCGAGCGGGGATTCGAGATCGCGGGTGTGGATGTCGGACTTAGTGTTCTGGGAGCCGTCGAGCACGCCCTGGTCAGCCTTGCCCTCGTGGCCGTGGGAGTAGCGGACGTCGTTGCCCAGCCACGTGGTCTCGCCACCCCAGTAGACGGACTCGTCGGCTTCCCAGGTGTCGGGGCGGCCGCCGGAGAAGCCGGCGGTCTTGAAGCCCATGGACTCGAGGGCGACGTTGCCGGCGAGGATCATGAGATCAGCCCAGGAGATCTTGTTGCCGTACTTTTGCTTAATGGGCCACAGCAGGCGGCGGGCCTTGTCGAGACTGACGTTGTCTGGCCAGCTGTTGAGGGGGGCAAAGCGTTGCTGACCCTGTCGTCGAGATGTATTAGTGAGAAACTCGTGATCGGAATGGCTGGAGTTGAATCCAAAAGCTTACCTCGCCACCTCCTCCGCGACCGTCGTGAACACGGTAGGTACCGGCGCTGTGCCACGCCATGCGGATGAAGAGACCGCCGTAGTGGCCAAAGTCGGCGGGCCACCAGTCCTGGGAGTCGGTCATCAAGGCCGTCAGGTCCTTCTTGACGCCCTCATAGTCGAGGGTCTTGAATGCGGCAACATAATCGAAATCCTGGCCCAGCGGGTTGGTGACGGGAGTGTGCTGGCGGAGGATATTGAGCTTCAGGGAGTCGGGCCACCAGTCGCGGTTCTTGGTGCCGCCGCCACCGGTGTTCATGAGGCGAGTCGCGGGACACTTGCTCTCGGCCATGGTGTCTGCGTGTCGATGTGTCGTTTGTGGTGTGTACTGCTCTGCGAGTGAGGGCAATGTCTGTTTTGCGTCTTCAATTGATGGGAACAGATACAAACGCAGAACAAGTAAAGAAGATCGCTCGAACGTCACAGCAGATGGGAGAGGGGACGAGGACCCCGCGTTTTATGGTCAAGCCTCTGGCCACCAGCGACCCCTCATCCATTGCATGACCAATAGCCGGAATCTTGTTGGCGGTCGGGAGGGGTGGTTCGAGAGCCAGGTACATAGTGAGGGCTACTGTGCGCCCACGTCTATGTCCCGTTTATCATGCACTAACGCGTGACGGCAGCCATTTGATGCCGTGCTCGACCGCGGTGCGGGTGTGTGAGTGAGTGTGTGTGTGTGGGTGGGGGCGCAGGACGAGGACGACGGAGGCGAGGAGGATAGCTCTCGATAGCTTCGGTGTGGTATGACAAATGGAGGGGCCAGGCGCAAGCCACGGGAGGCGATTTTTTCAGGGTCGCGGGGGCTGGAGATATTTCGCAGCGTCCTCTGCGACTGTTCCTGTTCCCCCTTCGAGGGCGTAGAGTCGCCAACGCCGAGATCCAAGACAGGAGGCAACAAGACGATTGATTGTCCGCGTCTTTGTTACGGCGGCGTTAGGACGCAGCTAGGGCGGGACGCGGCTGCTATGACGCGGACATTGGGACGGCGCAGGACGCGGGCTAGCAGAGTTCGGGGGGGTTGCCACATTGGGGCGTTAGCCTCACAGTCTCGAAAAGATGCAACAATACCGTGGGCTGGCGTGACGGGCTCCGACATGGAACAGCAGCTTGGGCCGAGTCAAAATGCCGTGCGGGGAGACCCATCCATGCACATGGCCTGGGGAATGGTGTTGATGGTGCAGCGTAGGGTGTTAGTGTAAGGTGGAAGAGAACTGAGCAGCGACGATCGACACACCCTCTCGCGTCCAATCGAAACGGCCGTGATAAGCAGAAACAGTGTGGGGCGCTTGGGTAAGCAGCAGCTCTCTGTCGCAGCGCAGCGCGGGTGGGGCTGCCCCGCCCGGCCGTCCACCTTCCGTCCGCTCCGAGCCGGCGCCCCAGCTGCGCTGTCCACCTGCTCCAGTCCAGCGCGTGTTGAGAGGGGCGCAAAAGAAGCGAGGCATGAACCGCTTCAACGAGTATTATTTAGGCTGTCTGTGAATGGCGGGCGCGAGACTGACCCCGCAGTGTGTCTTGTCACCTCACTGAAGAAGACGGGCCATGCAGCTGCTCTGCTATATTTACGCGCCCGCATGAGGTCCGACCGGGGGGCGAGCTGCTCCCCCCTGGTCTCTCGAGAACTGCACGACGTCACCTGACCCCACTTTGTTTCTGCCCATCCCCCAGGACCGAGCTGCAATGGACATTCGAGACCTCGGCCGTCTTGTCAAAAACGCTAGTTGGATTCGGTCCGCGACATCCATCGAGAGGCCGCCTCTCGATATCCAATCGAGCCTAAAACCGCCGATGACCGGCGGCCCCGTTCATGGTGTTCACATCACGGTCGATATCACGAACGAATGAACGACGGGATCCCTCTGTGTATCGACTCCCGTCACAGAGTCTGACGAAGACAAACCTCTGCGGCCCCCTCTTGTCGCCAAGGAGGTCAACGACCGGCGCGCATTGGGCCTTGGTCTCGTCATGCGCTGCCGAACCTTGTCTGACGCTGGTGGTCTTCTTTCGAGTCCCGGCCAGTGCTCTTGCTGTTCCTCTCGGCGACGCCCAAGCTTCTCTGTCGCTGCGTGTTTCCCCCACACTCTTGGCAATTCCGGGATTCGAGCGAAACATCCCCGACTCATGAACCTGTCAATGCTTCTTGCTCCTTCTCCTGCCATCGACCATTGCGCGTGCCGGGGGACCGGCTTCGCTGATGCGACTCCACCCAGAAATTGTTGATATCATCGATTTTGGTCGACGCAAGCTAACAACGGGCTTCCAGAACCCTCCTCCAGCCGGATTGACAAACTGCTGCCCGCCGCCAACCCATGGGTTGGTGTCACTTTAGCATGTCAACGGCCCAGGCCAATCAGACGAGGAAGCGACGCCTTCGTAAACCAAAACGTGCCCCCATTGGCCCCGTCAGATCTGAGGTGAGTTCAAAATCCCACGTGGGTTTAATTGAGCCAGAATCACTGAGATGGAGTACATAGTAGGTGATGAGCGCCAACATCGACAAAACGGTCCTGAACCTAGACATCATTTCAGACAACTTCAATACCTAGCTTTAAAGTGGCTCTAAAAAGGTTTCGGTTGGACCTGAAATTAGGGTTGATTGGGTGTTCCAGAGCAACACGCAACGTGCCAATGACATTTTTCATCGCCTCTGTACGCTGTTAGGTTTCGTATTCTTACACGGAGCAACTTCCAATGAGAACGACCTTGTGCTGGCTGCACCCGTGACAGTATCAACCGGCCCGTTCCGCCCCGAAATGCGGTCCCGTGCGGTTTGTATTCGGCAAAGCACCGACAGACTCCTCATGCCACCTTGCACCCAGCCGAGTTCACCTGCTCCGTGAGACCTGTGCAACAGCGGAGAAAACAGGAACGCGTGGGCGAGTGCCATGTTTTGCATGAGCGTAGTTTTCTGCCCACTCACAAGCAAAAGGTGGTGTCGCCACACATCAAGTCTTAGAATCCATCTCGGACCAAGTGAATCACTGAACCTGGGTTTGGGGCCAACCCTCTGCCAACTCAAGAAATAAGCTCACTTGGTCTTGGCTTACAACAGGCGCACAATAAAACAGTTGTTTACAATAGCTCGAGTATGTGTTTCAAGCGCAGTCAATCCTCGCTCGAGTTTTGGAGTAGTACTACACGATCTTTTCACTAGTCAAGTTATACACAGAGTTAGTATTACTGTAGGAGTGTTACTTTATTCTAATCTTAACAGGATATTGAGCCGAAAGCTTTGACTTGACTGGGAGTAACCCTTGTCTTTCTCCTCGATCAGACGGTTGACATTTCTTTCCCAGGCATTTCAGGTGCTGACTAGTAGGGAACTGGACGGCCTTTGAAGGCAAACGAAAAAGAGGGAGAATATCAGGAGAGTTACTAGAAGACGAGGCAATTAGTCGGTGATGCGCGTTTTGCGCGCTTCGAGAAACATCGGCACCTCCGTCGGGACAAGAGCTCGTATTTACTGTTAAGAAACCCCGGCGGCCGTATCGTTGCACCGAGCAACGGGCCATTTTGGCTTGGCTCAGAGATCTCCACCTTGGCTTAAAGATCTCCACCTGCTGAACCCCCGCAAGAAGCAAAACGGACTTTGGCTGTCAGCACCGTCGGTATTGCCCAACAAGTCCGGTGGTCTTATTTCGCGCTGGAACTACAGAGTTATACGATCATGAAAATGGCAAGCTGTTGAACGTTGACGGCTATAAAGCCTCAACAACGTACCTGTCCAAGATTGACTTTTCGGAACACCATCCACAACAACTACCAAACATCCAACCACACCACATCTCAAAGTCCCCAACAACCAGCACAATGCTCGTCAAGTCTCTCTTCAACATCGCCGTGCTCGGGCTCGCTATGCCCGTGGCCGTTCTCGCAAACCCCGTGGCCAACTCCGAGGCGCGTGCTGTCGGCGAAGACGCTCACGGCGCCGAACTCCAAGCGCGTGACAAAGAACCGGGAGTGAGTTCCTAATCTTCTTGCTGAGAAAGACATCTGCGACATATGCCGTCCTTACAAAGCACACCCGGACTGACTTGGCATCACAGAAATGCACCTACAACACAGACGATTGTAACGGCCGTGGAATGTGCGTCGGCAACAGCGGCCGGAGGGTGTGCTGCCGCATCCTCAACAGGGTATGTTCTGGTGTGAGCATCGGCCGGATTGCACGCTGACAGACGCACAGTGCCTTGGCGAAAGCCACGGATGCGAGATCAATGCCTTTGGCGTTATTGCTACTTGCAGTTAAACTGCCTTGGCTGACATGCAATGCAGCTCCCATATCGGGATGGTCAAACGCCTATGGACATGATGGAGTAGGCCTTCTCAATGTCTGGTGATGGAATGCATATATTTCTCTGTGAGAGTCATGGATACGGCCCATTCAGAACACTCTGAAGATACGGAAGCGGACAGTCTCATTATCTCCACCCGGTCATCGCCATGCACATCTATTAGCACATCATCAAGTCCACAGGTCTGTGGCGGTCGCTCTTTTTCATAAATACACACTCTTTTGCCCCAATCTGAATCACGGAAATCGGGACAGCCAGTTAGGGTCCTGGCGACTTACTGCCGGGTTCTCGATTTTGTAGTCTTCTGCTATCGCCGAGCGGGACGCAAGTGATGAAACGGAATAAACCCTCGTTGGGACATCTTAGTTCCCGATGGCGCCTGTTTTGATCCAACCGTATTGTTTCTCAGTCTAGAACAGACATAAAATTGAGACACTGATGTCGTAGAGTATGAACACCTCGGCCTTCCGTGAATCAAAATGTTGATGCGGGGAACCAAGGTCGCATGAGAGACGGCATATCAACTCAGGCCTTCTAAAATCACTTCTGGACTCGTTTGAGCGCAATAAGTATTCGTACACGGCATTTCTTCGCATCCTATCCGGGGTCCGTCAAATAAGAAATTAATACACGACTCCTACGACAACCTAAAGTCACAATTGTAAGTCGCCCAAAATTAAATCAGACTGCGGAACTCATTTTATCATAGGATCTTTGATGAAAATTGTTCTAATATTTACAAGATACAGAATCACAGGGACTCGGACGAAAGAGCCTATCGTATGTACAACCAATGAACCGAGATGACAAACTCTCTAGCTCAGAACCTTTTCTCCCGGGACTCTCTCCTAAAAGCATTGCAGAAAGTACAGGAAACCCCCGACACTCCAGCGCTTAGTATACGGGCACCTTGAAGGCCGGGAAGGTGTAGGTCCAGCTGTCAATCGACTTCTCGTCATCAACACAGTCGAACGTGGAGCTGTTGCCGCTCCACAGCGGGCGCGTAGGCCACTGGCAGAGCATTTGCGTCTCGCCGGCGTTGACGTTGGTCGACGACGTGACGGTGGCGTTGAGACGGCTCGGCCTGTTGCCGTTCTCGACCCAGTCGATCATGATGTTCATGTTGTCCTGCGGGTACGGGCCCGGCTGCAGGCTGTTGCTGCCGCAGTGGCCGGCGCCGGGGACGAGGTAGAACTGGTACCAGTCCTGCATGTCTGCGAGGGCCTCGGCGTCGTTGGCGTCCGGGTACATGACGGAGCGGACGGACTGCCAGTAGTGCATCGAGGAGGCGGCCGGGATGGACGAGTCGGACTCGCCGTGGTAGTGGAGCAGCTTGCCGCCCGAGGACTGGAAGGGCGTCAGGTCCGGCAGGGTGGTCTGCAGGCTGTCGAGGTAGCGGAGCATGCCCGTGTTCATCCACTCAACGAGCGTGTCGTAGGTGACGCCGTCGAGGTCAGAGAGGTTGTCGAGATCGAGGAGCTGCACGAACTTGGTCACGTACTCGCCGTCCGTCGACGGGATGCTGAGCTCCCACGCCGCTGTCTCGTTGTTGTAGACAGTGCTCGCGTCGCCGAGCTCCGAGGCGATCTGCCACGAGAGGTACGCCCGCTGGCCGTCCGAGTTGAAGACGCCGTCGTAGATGGCCTGCGCGACGGCGACGCCCTGCTCCGTGACCGTGCCGTTCTGCGCCGGCTGGTAGGACGTCGTGCTGCCCTGAGCCTGCCTCTTACCCAGGCCGCGCTTGTTGAAGCCGAAGCCGAGGGAGGTGCTGGTCTGAGCCGCGCAGTAGTACGGCTCGCCGACGACGCTCTTCAGATCGAAGCTGAGCTTGCAGAGATCCGTGCGGGACACGACGCCGTCGGTCCTGCCGTCCAGGGGGTCGCAGGCGGCGATAGTAGCGTTGACGATCTTGGCCAGCTCGCAGGGAGGCGGGTAGTAGTCCTGGGTGTGCTCGACGGCGGAGGAGTAGACGTGGAGGACCTGCTGCTGGGCGAAGCGGAAGGTGGGCGCGCCGGCGATGACGCCGTCGTACTCGTCGCCCCAGCGCTGGACCTGCGACATGCCCTCGCGGCCGCCGTCGGAGCAGCCCTCAAAGTAGGTGTAGACCTTGTCCTCGGCCCCGACGCCGTAGAACCCCTTGGCCAGGGCTTTGCCGACCTGCGTCATCTCGCCAAGGGCCTGGTAGCCGAACATGTGGGTGGCGTCCCAGTTGATGGAGCCGTTGCCGTAGAGGACCTTCTCGTCGTAGCTGTTGCTGAAGGCGTCGTAGCCGGCGTCGGTGGCGTCGCTGGAGAGCGAGAAGCCGCCGCCGCCGGCGACGTAGAAGCGGTTCTTGAAGTCCGACGGGCTCGGGAGGGCGTACTTGAGGACGACGGTGTCGCCCTTGCCCGTGTGGGTGTAGTGGACCGTCACGTTGCAGTAGGTGTAGGCTTGGGAGCTGCCGGTGCTGGGACCGCCCATACCACCGCCGCCGCCGGTGGTCGCGTTGTAGACGGGGCTTGCGGTGACGGTCGAGGGGATGAGGTCGATGCCGAGGAGGGTTCCGTTGGTCGGGAGAGCGTTTTGTACGTTCTCGACGGTGCAGACGTCGGAGAGGGAGGAGGTGCTTGCGGCTGCCGCCAGAGCGCGGACGGCCGCCTTGGAGAAGTGAGGCATGTTGTTTGATTCGTGGTTGGCGTGCCTTGGGATTAGAGTTGAAAAGACTGTGGAACGGGGACGGAAGGAAACGAGTGATGGAGGTGGAGCTTTCCAAACCGAGCAACAGTAGGTTGAGATGAAGCTCTTTATAGATTTTGACGATCATGAAAATCTCGGCCGACGTCTCTGAAAAGCGTCATCGGCATAGCCGTCCAGAATGTCTCCCCATATCTGGCCCGTCTGTACGCCTCATAGCGTGGAGGCGCAGTGAAGCCATGATGCTGTACTCTCGCATCAACCCCAGTTACCCGGAAGACTTCTGTGGCCGAGTGGTCCAGAAGACGGCGAGTTCCGTCCGCATCAGCCACATCCAACGGGAATAGCACAAGGAATCATAGGGCTGGGAGTCTGGACGAACCTGGCTCGTGTGGGGGCCCACCGTTCCGCTCTTCGGTGGCCTTCCCCTGCATTGTCTGATTTAGCATCGAATCCATAACGCCGGGGTGCCACGTCATGTCGGTACTGGATAATCTTGGCCCAGCGTTCTTGAATCGTGACGCGTCTCCTTACTCGTACCTTGCCTAGAGTCTCCGAGACAACGTGTTTCGATCATCATCACTTCCAATTCAGCCATTCCTGCTTCCCCAAAAGCCATCATGCCGTGGTGCGTAGATAATAGAGTGTTTAGGAGCCAGACTTCATTGTCGGAGGAGCTGCGAATGGTCTGCTTGGCCAACCAAACATTGAATGAAGTGCGAAGCAACACTTTTGAGCACGTTTAGCGATAGAAAGCCGAATTACATAGGGGCATTGAATCGAAAGTCTCTCGAATTTGAGAGATTTTGATCTTTCAGACCCTCCCAAGGCCAGGAATAGTATGTGCTGCTGACGTCCTAGTGAAGTGAAGTAAGGGATACGGCCATCGGATGAGTCGATGACTCGTCAGTCACAAGCCACGTCCGCGCACACTTTTCTCGGGACAACCCCACAAAGTAGCGCAATATAGAGAAGGGCTTAAACGTCTACGATGACTGCTTTTCCATCTAAAAGCCCGAGATCCAATGTGAAAAGCTGGCTAGCTTCTGGCCGACTCGGTGCCGGCACGGGTTGTGGGAGCCATGGAGCCGGAGCGTTCTTATTCAACACAGCGACTCCTTTACTCTCGCCAAGTTATCCATTCTTCAACCGCGGCCAATGCCGTCTCTCATCAAAATAGAGCTCAAGTGTTGTGATGGACGGGGCCGCCGGGGACCCGCTCTCACCCCGATGGCAGCCCGTTCAGATTTCAAAGTGGGGCTAGTCCGAGCCAGCTCTCGGGATCTCTGCCGATCATGTTGTGGGGTCCTCCCGAGCGATCAACCCAATCACAGCGGACGTTGACTGAACTTGGTAATACCTAATTGAGACACGCAGGCGAACAATCCCATAACAAGCGCAGAAAATATAGCGACAGAAGCCAGCCGTTTTCATGGCGTTCAAGATCTTCTTAGAACTTGCCCGAGCCTCATGTTAGTCCCTGAAGTTTAACATCCTCCCGTTCTTCAATGATGTGAGTGAGGAAAAAGTCATGCGCGGCGAAGCCAGATCTGATTAGGTGCAAATGCGATTTATCAAGCTCACGGGAAAAAAGAAGCGTAATGATTGCAATGTTGATATGGATGAATACGATAACATTTTGTTTTCTACAATTATTTTCGGGCCCAAAACGATTCATGCCGGCAAGGATTTCCACTGATGTTGCCCCCTTTTGACCTCCTTCGACAAGGTATTCCCTTCTCAATATTACCCGCAATGTGTGATTTACCCCTGAAGCTTCTTGAATGGAAGAGACTGGCCTCCATATTTGGCAAAGCCGGGACTTTGTGCCAATCTAGGATTTATAGGGACCGACGGACCGAACGTTGCGGCAGAGCTTTTACGTCGCTCAAATGCAACGAATGTTATCGCCGCGCAACCGCGTAAAGAGCACCACACATCTAGTGTGACTTTAAAGAGAATGACTGTGGATGTGGAGCTGTAGGAGTGCTGAAACTCCACGCGATCACCGCCTTCAAGACCGAATCGTGTTAGCCACGACCGAAGGTCCGACAATGCGGTCGGTCCAGCGTCTCGCAGCTGAACGCTGAGAATCGCGACAACGGGCTGAGAGCAGACAGGGCCTATGCGAGCACCGAACCAGTTTGAAGAGTCCGATGAGGACAAAGGCGTGAGGCAGATTGGTGCTTTTGGTGGCGTCCCGCTTTGGATGTGGACTGGCATTGGCGCGAGATCTGCCAAGCCATTCGCATTAGATGCAAATGCTCTGGTCGCGAGCCGTGCGTAAAGCTGCGACGATGTCAATATGTGCTTGCTGGCGGCTGCGTCCAGCAACTCCTGATTTAGGCAGGCAGAAAATGACCACTCGTGAGCAACTTTGGGGAGTGCAGACGCAGCGATGATTTCTTTCCCTGGATTCATAGACCCGCTCCCTGATTGACAGCAGTCCAATAGAATGAGGATTCTGGGCTTGCTGTTGTCTATGAGTTCCTCTCGGAGCTGCGTAAAGTTGACGCGAGGGGAAAGGCCGAGTTCATGGTTTTCGATGGCATCAGGGGTTTTGTCGAGAGCGATGACCGGTCGACTTGGTTCGAAAAAGGCATGGCTGCCTTTTTCTACAGGATAGTATCTGCTACACCCTGCGTAGTAGATGATGAGAAGGTCCTTTTCGTCAGCTGCCGATATTGAATTTTGGATGACGCGCGACATGACTTCGTGCGGGTCCCCAGACAAAGCCAACAGGGTCGTGTGTAGCACCTCGTAATGATACAGGCTTCTAAATGTATGGCCAATGCTCGTGGTCCATTGCCTGGCATCATTGCAGGGCTCATCTATGTCCCAGCAGAACGTCAGGACCACGACTCTCCGGTTGCTGAGAATTTGCCGACAGGTGGCGTCGTAATGGTTCTGAAGGCCAGATTGCAAGGTAGACTTGAATTCGCTGGTATTCACCGCTCTTGGGTCGTAGGCCCACTGAGGATGGGTGGCAGTCCAGCCCATGTTGTTCTTCTCCCCAGACTCTGTCATTCTTTTTTTCGTCCCCTTGATGTGTTGCGGACAGAAAACGTTCAAATTATGATAGAATCCTGCCTGAGTCAATAGGAATTGAATGTTTCGGGTCGACTGAGGAAGATTGTATGGTGGCGAGGCCGTGAATCGCCGTTGCAAGCGTGGTCAGTTGCGCTTTCGGCCCAGTTTTGACACAGCTTAGGCACTCTTTTTCCTTAGCAAATTTCAAGTAAATTCGTGTGTTTCGTAAAGTTCTGCATGATTCCCGACAACTTCTAGATTAAGTCATGGACTGCTTATATGAGCCGTCTTCTGGTGTATCTCCGGAAGGATCATCACCTTGACGGATCTCGGCTTATCCAGCCCAGTGCCAATTATCCAAGACATCCATAAAGTCTATTCTTTTTTTGGGTCATCACACTCATTGTTCATTAGTAGATCACGGTGTTGACAATACAGTGCGTGGTGAAGCATTTTCCAGCAGCTCAGTTTCAGAAATGTTCTTTCACAAGACGTGTCGCACGAAGCGAGCGGAAACAACGAAAGATGAGGAGCCCATCGCACAGCTGGCAAATTTTGGCTTGAAATATGCATTTTGCCAGATCCAAAATCTTTGTCAAACAACGTGGAAAGGTCAGCAAGCTGGAAGCGTCCTTGATAACAAAGAAACATCGTACCCTACATAGATGTTGTGAGATGAAAACTGCAACGATGCGTTTGGTGCAACTACTACCAGCCTCTGACACCGGCATTTGCAAAAGGCGCTTCTGTATATATGACTGAAGCTCGATTCGGTCGCGAGGAGAATAAAAGGGCAGGTCTCTCCGTCTATGAAGATGTCCCGACAACATGCAAGCCACCTCTGGAGCCTCTCACACACTGGTTTTGAAAGACACGCATCGAATTTTCCAGCACGATGCGGTACCTCTCTTCAGCCATTTCCGTGTCCACACTGGCCTGGATGCTACCTCCCTGTGTCTCTGCCTCTCCAATGACAGATGCATCGAGAGACTTAAACATCGCAGTTCGGAGTCCTTCTAAAGGTGTGTTTCTTGAGCAACTGAATTGATTTTCGCAAGCACCTCTTCCCATCTTCTTCCGTCCCTTGTGCACCTGCTGATCAGTCATACCCAGCGGTCACGACCGCTAGTCCACGAACCTGCAAGCTCAACATCATTGAAATTCGAACCTGCGAGCCCAACGATTCCAACTTGTACGCTCGCATCAGACTCGAGGGCCCCAACCAGGAGCTCTATCACGCGACGCCGGAATCTTTGGCCGCTCCTGGCTTGGCCATCAACGACAAAGACCCCCTCGAGCTCAAGGACTGGGCCATGAAGGATACGTTGAAGGTTATCGGCCAGCATCGGAATGATTCCATCCAGTTTTATTACGGACAGTGGGCGTGGACGTCTTGGACCCAAAAAGGCCGTGCGAGGTGCCTCCTCGTTACGGACGACGATTGGGACAAGAATGGAAAGAGCAAATGCCCTGCGGATGTAAGTTTCCTTTCATTTGTCAGCCAACGAGTCTAAGGGATGAACTGACTTTGTCCTCTAGACCCGCCAGTTCGAATGTCAGTTTCCTTGCTAGGTGACACGGGCATCTTGTTGCAGTTTTTCCCGGCTGTCATTTGATGGAACAGCTACAGCTTTACTCAGAAATTACGTATGGTCAAATTGAATGGCTCTGGAAGACTTCCACTGTAAATCAATCTTATTGCTCTCTCTTTCAAACTGGTTTCACGCATCATCTCAAGGCTTCCATCGAAAGTCGGGGTGCTTCCACTCTAAGTCCCTGATATGTTCCGGCGAGAGACCTCGTAGCTCATTCTCTCTCTCGGCGGAACTCTTAGAGTCGCGTCGCTTGTTATCCCACTTCATCCACCACAGGAAGACCAATGAGGTTACTGAGATGGCTCCAGACACTGCTAGATTGAGCCCGTTTCCAATGGGGTACATCGGGGCGTCCCACGGGAGATATGTCCAAGTCGCTATGAGACCGCCAAGGTAGCCGGACAAGCCTGTGAAAAGCAATTTGTCAGCTTGATACTTGATGAAACATTTGACCAGATATGAGAGTTGCTGGTGAGACTCACTGTTCGTCCCAATGGCAATACCGCGCGCCGTGTCCGAAACGGTATTCGCGCTGACCTGTGCGTTTGAGAGCGAGCCAGCAAAGAAGGCACAGCTCGCCGTCAAGAAAATGGCAGCATATCGCGCATTCGCGTTGGTAATCGCCAAAAGCATCGCGTAGCCAACCATAACTAGCGGCCCGCTCATGAAGAGGAAGATCAGCCGGGTGTTGTAGTACGTGGCCATCCAAGACACGACCAGGAGAGACACGGCTGCCACAATGTAGGGTGGCACTGTCAAGAGCTGCTGCTCAACCCTTGTCCGGTCAGGGTAGATTGTCCTAACAATCGTCGGCAAGAAGAAGGAAATTCCAAGGACGACGATATTGCTGAGCAGAAAAATAAAGGCTGTTGAAATAGTGATGGGGTTGAGGATGCCGTTCTTGAGCTTGGTACGGTTGATTTTATCAAGGACCTGGTCTTGAGCAAGGCGTTCGGACTTCACTCTGTCCACAGCAAGCGTCTTTTCGTCTTCGCTTAGCCAGCGAGCCGTTGACGGCCTGTCGGTGAGAGCAACGAGGCAAATAAGAGATAGTCCGATGGTGATTACACCTTCGATACCAAAGATCATCCTCCAGGCGGTCAGGGTGCCGAATCGTTCGAGACTTAAGATTCCAGAGGCCAAGAGACCTCCAAACGCCCCCGCAAGAGGGGCCATGGTCATGTACATACCCAAGCGATAGGTAAGCTCTGCGCGACGGTACCACCTGGATAGATAGTAGGCGATTCCGGGAAGCATGCCGGCTTCGAAGATGCCGAGCAGAAATCTGCACGCAATCATTTGTCCCTTGGTCTGCACAAAGGCGGTGCCCACCGTAGCGACTCCAAAGAGAAGGGTGGTCAAGGGGATGAACCAGCCGGGGCCCATGATCTTGCAGAGAAGTGTGGCTGGAATCTCAAAGACGGCATAAGAGACGTAAAAAATGGACAGAATCATGTTGAAGTCGTTACCCTCGAGCTCGAGGTCGGCCTCGAGGTTAGCCAGCCGTGCGTTGCCTGTAATCGAATGAGCTTTTGACGACGGGATCCAGAACGATGGTCGGTACCTATGTTTGTGCGGTCGATAAAACAGAAAAGGTAGAGGACGGCGACGAAGGGCAGATGTAGAGGTCGATCTTCCGCCGCAACTTCTTCTCTGCTTTGGACCATGGGTCTAGTGACAGTTGTCTAAATGGTCAGCATGGAACTTGAAGTGAGCTGGCTGCGACCTACGCTTCATCTCCGAGCACTTTCTCTCCATCGTCCCCAGAGGCTCTGTGCACAGATTCCAGCTGCTGCACATTGCCTTCCGTGTCTTTGGACATCCCGGCTATTCTTAAAGCAAAAGCGAGTAGGGGGTAAAGGTTTTCAAACTCTTGTCGCTTATCGAACTCGTCTTAAGATTGAGAGAGGATACAGAGAAGAATATGAAAAGAGGTGGGATACGATCCAGTCTCGAGCTGGTCTGTCACCGTGTAGAGTTGGAAGGGGGACACCAACAGCTTTTAAGGTTCACCCCTCTTGCCTGTCACCCACAGATCCAAAGATCTCGGTGCCATCCGTACACCCTTATTCTTTTGCCGTGGCATAGTACCGAAAATCCGGGCGCCTGCAAGACACTTGACGCTCATTGGTGTCCCTGGATACTTCCCCGGACCCGCCTCCATGCCAAGCAATGGCACGCCGGGAAGTTTACGTGTCAGGTTAAGTATGCAGTAGAAGAGTGCGGAGAAATGTAGCTTTGGAGTTGGGAAAGGTCATGAATGGTGCTTTCCGGGGCCTCTGGGTACTTGTTGAGACTGGAAGTTGGCCGTTGTTCACGTGCTAAAAGGTATCCGTGGATCGGACGAGCTGCAGGAGCGCGACCCGACTGCAGACTATTGAAGCTAAAAGAGTCAATCTCAAGCGGTTGAACTTCTGAAGCATCCCAGTTCTGAGAACCCAGAATGAATAGCTGACTGCCGAGATTCCCAGCCCAGGTTGCCGGCCAAGAGCTTGGCAGACCCATTCATGGCCGACCACGTGCTCGTAGGCTGTGTTGGCCGTGATTGTTAGCTCAGATACCACTGTATTTAGAGTTTCCGTCATCTCATTTCTAGAAATCTGGGGAGAGGGGATGAACCTTTCATCGATTTTCAGTTGTTATTATGTCACCACTCCGAGAGACTTTGCTCAAAAACGGCCGTAAAACCAGGCCGTTGTTGAAGAGAGTTTGATGGACAAGAGCCTTAAGTCCCCCCAGAATGAACTCAGTAGAGAACTTCGGAAGAGGTGTAATCTCTTGCTTGGGAACCTGCGGAATTAAAGTCCGATGAATCTTGGCGGGACTGACTCTGACTTGGGAGATAGTACAAGTCAACAGTCTCGTCAAAACATGACTTCGGTTTAGAGCAAGTGTTGATATTCTAGCCCTATTGATATGCTATGAGCGGTTGCTAGGCTTGATTACATTCCACCACTGGTCGTCCATTGTCTAAATGAGTCAATGTTTCCCTCGACTACATTCCCCTCATTACCCAATTCAACCTGGGGTGTACATTAGGTGCGAAGTTTTCTACTTCGACTGTTTCTACTTGGTTTGTCTAGGGGTATTTTGAAAAGATTTCGGCTCAATGACTCCGTAATATTGCCCTCATATTTCGTATTCGTGAACATGTCCGTGCTCTTTCGCTTTCAATCAGGGGTAGATCATTTTACAATACGATCATGCCGACGGCGGCCAACGTGAGACTCAAAAGCATCATGTTCCCGACGAAGCCTCTCGCAGCATTCGATCCGGTCGGAGTTGGGGTGGATTCGGCATTATCGGAAGTCGGGGAAGCAGGGGTGGATGCTTCGGTGGTGGATGCTTCCTCGCTAGGTGCCGCGGTTGTAGGCGCAGCAGAGACATCTTCTGTCGTCGTGCTGGCAGAAGAGCTTGCTGAAGAGACTGCTGGAGAGATTGTGGGGGTGCTTGTCGTCTTCGATGAAGCACTGGTCGAGGCCGCGCTCGTTCTGGTAGAAGAGATGGTCGTCTCGGCCTTTCCAACTACTTCTTGCACCCACTTGCCGGCCTCTCCGGAGTAGACGTCAAAGTAGTTGAGATGGTTTTCCACAGTTTCACCTCCGGCGCAGATGGGGTCGGAATCGACGCAGTATGATCGCATTACACCAGAATACGCTCTCATGCCCGCAAGCTGGACCTCCGGTCGAGGGAACAGGCCGGTGCGGCCGGATCCGGAGAGGTAGTTGTAGGGCTGGTTGGCCGTGTGCCGGACATCGCCAAAGATGAGCACAGCAGAGACTGTGGAGTTGTAGTGTGAGTAGTCCGTTTCAATTGTCCAACAGCTGTGAGCCTTGACTTACTCTTGTTACCGGGAGCCTTTGACGCGTCTAGGCCCGCGTTCGGCTTCTGCTGGCAATCCTGGAAGAACCTGCCGCCTCCGCCACCCAAAACGTCGCCAATGACATGTCCGCCCTGCGAGTAGCCGCTCAGGACGAGCTTCGAGTCAGGGCATCGCTTGTTGTATGCGGTGACCTGCGCAGTACCGTTCTTTGCGCCATCCTCCACCGACTGGCAGTACGGCGCCTCGAGCGGGTTCCAGAACTGAATGTCCTCGTAGTCACAGCTGTCGAGCCCGGCGCAGATGGCGGCAACGAGCTTGCCCTGGCGGCCGGGGTACGGCTCGTTGTTCCCACGTGCGAGGAAGATGTGCACGTCGCGGCACTCGGGGTCGCCCACGGACTGACGAGCGGAGACCGAGGCAGCCGAGACACCCCACGGGAGCGCGGCGGTGATGGCGAGCGCCGCTGAGAGAGTCGAGACCATCGTGGGCTGAGAGTCGAGAGCTGGACTGATGGACTGCGACGGGCGAGAGGTTCGGCGGATGAGGTGAACGGAAAGGGCTGGACGGGGAATGGACACGCGACAAGGGCGGATATGCGGAGGTTTTTGAAGCCTTGTCTTCCGGGGACTGCCTGTGCGTTTTCGTGTTGGTCTGGAGATTAATGAAGAACCCCAGAAGCGTCGGGAGGGATGTCTAGACCTGGACCGGAGGGCTGTCAAATACGAAGCGACGATAAGCCGGGTCCACCACGACCAGGGATCCCGGAAATTGGTGCCCTGGTTCACCTGCCAAATTAACGTCATGTCCCCATCTTAGCGCTATCAATCAGGCGAGGGGAGGTAAAAGTTCCTGTTGATCCCCCGAGAAAGTGGGTGTCGGCGCGCGGTGGGATTCCGACGGAGAAGTGACGAAAAGGTCAACACATTCACTTGTTTTCCCCCGATTGAGCTGGATGTCGGCCGCGATGTCGGCCGCGATGTCGGCCGCCCTGTCAGCTGGCGTTGACACTGCGAGTCAGTCAATGGCTCCATCCAGCTGGCTTTTTGCAGGGAACACCCAAGACCGAGCTGCGGATCAGGATCTACACGCGTATTGAGATGGTTCGCGGCGACCAAAATAGACAGACGGTGTGTCACGTTGAGCCCCTGGTGGATCTTTCGCCCGGAGTGCCCGCAGGTAGGGCAGCCGGCCATCGTCAGTGAGCGACTTAAGCTCGTGGGCCTCTGCGATATAGATGAATGGAATTATCGCCTGTCTCTTGTATCAGATTCGAAACGTTCCACTAAGCGAATGGTCAGTTGCTGAATGCGCCACAACGAATAAGAGGCGCAGGACGGAACATCGCTTCCAGCTTTGGTTGATGTGTGGTTGGCGTTACGTTCTCTTTACACCTAAACTCCTTCTTGGTGGCGTATGGCCCAATCTAGACGGCCTTATGGAGAAAGATCACGGAAGAAGGTCAGGTCATAACTTGTTTCAAAGGCGCGAAACAGTTTCTGTTTCTACTGCGTTGTCTTTCTGATCCTTCGTCGCGGGACTGAAGAAAGCCGGTCACCTTAAGCCTGGACGAGATTGGACTTCAGGTCATTCATTCACCAGCTTGTTAAACCCAACTGCAATATTGACCTTAGCAAGGATCTGCAATCGCCAGCACGGAGCAAACTGTTGCTTTCTTTGCTCTGTCATTTTCCAAGTCCCGTTTTCCTCGCGAGCATTCTCAAAGGACGAGAGGACAGGGGCATTTCGACGAGTCGAGACATGTCGCAGGGCTTCGCGGGTAGATCCGGTGCCATCCCGGCAGATCACTTGAGAGCTCCAATAGAGGCTGCAGTTCATGCGTCGCGGCAATGCAAGCCCAGCACCCGTCGTGTCTCCTCCACGCAGGAACAGCCATCTTGACTGCTTTGGTGTTGAGCATAGAACTGTCGCCTCAGACGCTTTGGATTGGGAAGTGGTCGGTGACAGAACAGTCTATCTACTTTGCATGGCAAGGATCGTTGCATGCTGTATGTCCAATCTAGGTGTCTAGGAGTTTAGATTCATGGAGTTGGGGTTTTAGAGTAAGCGGAATGAGCGGAACATGTTACATGTAGTAGCTTTTAGTGGAAAGTACGGGTGATTTGAATCTGAGCAAGGTAGAGAAACGAAAAATCGCAAGAAAGAGAAGCAACTGACAGGAAGATCGTAAAATAATGCAACATTTGTCATAGTTTAGGTAGCTTGTTGTCATCAAAGCTAGTGAATCCCAAAACATCGAATCGAGCCCAAGGCTGGAAATGGACTTCAGTCTTGGAGAGCTTGGGAACACTTGCTTTTGGGGAGATCGATTCCATCAAAAGGGAACAACACAAACCCCGATTCAAGGAATCAGCTTACCTTGGCGGCGGCAAATTCGAGGAGATGCTAGACTATTCTTGTCAGATTCGAGATGCATCCATCCACTTTGGTCCTCCCAACTAGATATTCTGGTTATTGGACCCTTGAAGTGATTGAGTGACCTTGCCATTCACTCCTCACCTGAGACTGGCTAGTGATGATCAAAATTCGGCAAGGCTTGCAATTCTTCAAGTATCGACTGGTGTTTGTGAATCTGCCAGGGCTAGCTGCAAAGTAAAGTCACTGGGGGCCAGAAGGTTTAAATGAGTAGATACCTGAGAGTGATCTGATTATTTCTAATAAGTCAATAGATTGTTCTAATTTACGCGTTGTTTGTCCTAGAAATTCCAGTTTTTGATCATACGGCGGCTGTGTTGTGTGCCGTCAAGTGAAGTAACCCTCAGGTCATGTACTCCAAGACTGTTGGCATCTCTTGTTCGAGGAGTATTCCTAAGATAAAGAAGTTAGCCACCAAAATTCCATTTGTGTTTGTAAGTCTTCTCTGGTTGGTACAAGGCCAGCCATCGTCCGCTATCGAGCTTGTCTCCTCAGAATCAGATATCGTTCCGAAGTGGCATTCGCCCAATGGCCTCATCGCGGCCCTTCTTGGTCAAAATATTACCTCATCGAATCGAATATTCTTTTGCTCAGGAAGACATCATGGTGTCTGTTTTGCCCTTAACGGTTAAAGCGCGGATGATAGCAGTCGACCTGTCAATATGTCTGAAGTAATCTACATGTCCTTCTCACGTGCCCGAGATCTGAGTGACGGGTTAGAAAATGAGTTTAAGATGCACGGGGAACATGAGAATTGAGGATTCCTAAATGGAAAAGAAAAGGTCTTAAAAGTCCGGACTGACTAGTCAGTATCTCAGTTACGCGGCAAAAAATTGCCGGAGGAATCACCTTGCTTTATTGCTAGGATCGATAATGGAGGGCACGTGGAAAAATGCTTGTCTCATCTTGGCTTTTTGAGGTGCTGCTCGGAACTCGGCTTGGAGTGTAACCCCACGACGATTTACTCTCCGTTGAGGTTTGCGCGTCGGTGCGGGCCCCGGACGAAACTGCCTCGAATGAAATCGGCGGACACCCTCCACGTGTCTCGGTGCGGAGATCCACAACCCTGAACGAGATGTTCGGGAATCTTGTTATCGGTACAATCCTACCATTAGCAAAATCCGATGCCGGACTTCAAGCCAATCAAACAACAAGAGCAAGAAGGGAATATGGGAACTCGTGTAAACAGCCCGGATGAGCATCGTGCCATGCTCCAACGTGTCACTGATGGCTTTTAGTCGCGTGCTCCTGTTGGCTAATTCGTCCTGTTTTCTCTACACATTTAATCGCATATAATGAACACCTTTCTCCCCTCCATGATGGCAAATGAGTTTGGCACTCGACAACTTGGGCATCATCATCATGACTGGTAGTAAGGAAGCTGTGCAAGAGATTGTGCAAGAGATTGTGCCGAGCTCTCTGGCATCGGCCAGCGACACGGACAGTCAACCCCCGGCGGAACTCGCCCCCACCAAGAAACAGTCATGGAGCGATATTTTTACCATCGCATGTGCCGGCTTTGCCCTGATTAGCGACGGTTATCAGAACAATCTCATGTAGGTGTTTGGATCGGAATGGAGCCCAGCTGGCTGGGTTGGCTAATTCAGTCTACAGGACCATGACGAATGTCGTTCTCAAAGCGGAATATCCCAAACAGTACACCTCGTCCGTCAGCACCAGGGTTTCCAACTCTCTTCTCATCGGTGAGATCATCGGCCAAGTAACCATTGGTTTGACTTGCGACTACCTCGGCCGCAAGTTTGCCATCGTCCTCACCACCGCTCTGATTGTGCTCGGGTCCATCCTCGCGACCGCCGCCAGTGGAGTCACCATTGATGGCATGTTTTGGATGATGACTGTTGCTCGCGGTATCATCGGCTTCGGTGCTGGAGGAGAGTATCCCGCTTCATCGACATCGGCCTCCGAAGCAGCCAACGAGCACTCTCCAAAGAACCGCGGACCCATCTTCATTCTGGTGACCAACTTGCCGCTATCCTTTGGTGGCCCATTGGCCGTCAGCATCTTTCTCATCGTCTTTTCCGCCGCTGCAGGTCCTCAGCACCTCTCGACCATCTGGCGCGTCTGCTTCGGCCTCGGTTGCGCTCTCCCTCTGACGGTCTTCTACTTTCGCCTGAAGATGCTCAACTCGAAACTCTACCGCCGGGGAGCAATCAAACGCCGGGTTCCGTACCGGCTGGTCCTTCGTTACTACTGGAAGCGACTCATCGGTACTGCTGGGGCCTGGTTTCTTTACGACTTCGTCACCTTCCCTAATGGTGTATTCTCCGGAGTCATCATCTCTTCCGTCGTCAAGGATTCAAGCATCAAGTCCACGGCGGAGTACCAGCTCCTGCTCGGTGCCCTCGGTCTTCCAGGCGTTCTCATGGGCGCCTACCTCTGCGATCACATCGGCCGCAAGAACGTGATGATGCTGGGCTTCTGCGGCTACCTTGTCTTCGGTCTGATCATCGGCGCTGCGTATGATCAGATCACCAAGATTCTTCCTCTTTTCGTCGTCTTCTACGGCCTCATGCAGAGCTTGGAAACATGGGTCCGGGCGACATGCTCGGACTACTGTCTTCCGAGTCTTATGCGACTGCTGTTCGCGGAACTTGCTACGGCTTTTCAGCGGCGGTCGGAAAGGCCGGTGCTGCTATTGGCACTCAAGCTTTTACGCCGATCCAGACCAATCTTGGCAAGCGATGGACTTTCATCATCGCTGCTATTTGCGGTGTTGTTGGCGTTCTCGTTACCTACTTCTTCGTACCCAATCTCAAAGGCGAGGATCTTTCACAGGAGGATGAGAAGTTTCGTGCATACCTGGTTAGTCAGGGATGGGATGGTGAGATGGGAGAGGATGACATGGCAGCTGCGGCTCCTGCGCCAGTTTCCGTGGATGCATGCGATGTGGGACATTCCAAATGACCGCAGCATGTGTAAAGCCATATTTACAAATCTTCATAACAGAAACGTTTCTGTTTGTTATTGACATGTATTATGTTGCACGCTAGCTCTTCAGTACCGGAATGTCTCTCTCAGTAATTTTACGCTGTTTCCATTCCCAGCCCGTTTCTCACCTCGTCAGTATCATCATTCATGCTGTGATTTTGAATGCCAAATATCTCGCCCAATAAGCACGATCCAAGTTTTGAGCCCATTTTCTCAGCTAATGGAACTGGCTTCCTGTTTCCGTTCTGCCGCTGGCGTATTCCGCGACCCAACATAAAGGATTTGATAAGTCTACAATTTAGGTGACATCGGCTTTAAGAAGAAACACGGCCGTCGACATCTATCTCACAAGAAACTTCCTTTTCCCACTCATCACGAATGCACAAGTCGATTCTGTGGGATTTTAGCATGGCGGTTGTTCCAGCTCGGCCCAAGACGTTCATAGTGCTTAAATAAGCTCTAATTGGGCTGTTCGCATTTGTGTACCAGGGAAGGGCAAGCTACGTGGGGTCATCTGCAGCAGGGAGGTCTTGGTCTCACCAGGTAAGTATGTACAAATGCGCGTTAATTCGTCAAGCCGTTGTCCCTTTTCGGGATACTCAAAACTTGATGTAGGTCCATGATTGGCACGCATGCCGCAAATCGCCCCAAAAGCCCCGACTAAGATATAGAATCTGCTTAAGAGGCAGGGCATGGCCAGTGGTGTTGGTCCTGCCTTAAGCATGACATGAAGCTAATGAAGTGATACCAAAAATGCAAGAAAATTGATGTTCCCCGTGCAGCTCCTGGTGGATATACTAGGCGGGGTGATCCATCCACCAAGTGTCACCTCATGCTTAGTACGACATTGAACTAGCGGTCTCCGAACTAACGATAGACTCACCAGCTGCTTTGGCGGTCTCTTCTTTCAATACCACTAAAATTCGTTTCTGAGGTCAGCAGTTTAGTTTTACTTCATGTATGACGTATGGAGATCTACCCAAAAAGCCCTTTCCAACGTGTTGTACTCGGTCTATCAAGCCAACCTCCGACGCAAATCACGAAAGGGAGTCAACATGCAAATTTCACAAACCTCTCTGCTGCGATCATTAGGAGGAGTAATTGACGCTACAAAATCCAACGAGGACGACGCTGCCGTCGTCAAGGGATGGCTTGCGTCAAACGGACACTCGAAGGGATACTCCCTTGAAGATTGGGACTCGGCGATCAACAGACAAATCGGCCTAAATGCGATTTTCAAGGATGCTAAAGGGCTTCACCTCGCGAAGCTTGCCCTCCTCAGCTCCTTCCTACGAGACTCGTCACGTCAGAACCGAGATGTTTCACCTCACGAACTCGACCGTTGTTGGGACATTGTCCGCGCTACCGCCACGGACAGCAATAACCACTCGCGAAGCCTATTCACCGCGTCTCGCAGTGCGCAGGGCTTCCTGGCTATCCCCATCTGCAGCATAGTCAAGAACGGAAACTTGGACGAGCTGATTCGGCTTCACGTTTGGTTGCCGGACAAAAAACGCGGGAATCCCGACTTTGCGATTCACTGCCATCAGTCTTTCGCCCAAAGCTGGATTTTGGCTGGTGAAGGAATGGACCGGTCCTTCGAAGTTCGAAGTCAATGCGGTTACGGATGCTGCAGAAGCAACTCACGCCAAATACGCTCTTTCCTGGAACGGGACCGACGAGGGGGGTCACAGCAAGACTTATATAACACATCAGACCTGTTCCATCGTCGAAAACACCGGAGAGCTGTTTAAAGCTACAGAGACCGGCTCGCAAGTCCACGAGAGAAATACCGCATACTCCATCCCGGCGGCAAATCACCACAGCTTGGGCGTAAGTCCCAATTATTTGCACGCGACGTTCTTCTTATTCGACGCCCGTCAAGGTTTCTTCGCGGATGCTGGTGTTCTTGGTCCTCCCAACGGGAACTCCTTCAAACAACTACGGAGTCCTGATGAAACCACGCCCCCGGATCTGATTGAAGCCGTCGAAGCCGTGCGCTCCTTGGAGTTGCTGATGGAAAATGGACGACAGCATGCAAGGAAGGCCGAATGGGAAGACGCGTTGCGAGTTTTCAATCGTGCTCTCAGTCTATGCACCACTGACAAGTCGCTTCGTAATCCAAGTCTCTACGAGCACGTGGCTCTGGGAGAATTGGGGAGCGTCAACCGACGATTTGGCAGATACGACGCCGCGAGACACTACTTGGAGAAGGCCATAGACGGAATGCAGCCCTGCATCCAGCGCGTTGAATTCAGCGGTGAGCTTGGTGTGACCTACAGGCAGATGGACTTACTCGAGGACGCGAGCAACGCCTTTGCTCAGCAATACGATACCGCGGAAGAGCTTGGTTCTGATCGCGAGATGTGTCGAGCCATCGGCAACATGGGCATGGTCAACTATCAGCTATCTCAGCAGAAGAACGACGACGAGCTGCTTGATCTGTCCATTTCCCAGCTTCAAGAACGTGTCGACCGGGCGGATAGACTGCTTGAGAAGGCCAGCCACGAACCAGATAGTCCGAGCTCAAGGCACTGGCTGAAGGTGGTCAATACATGGAAGACGATTGGGCTGTGCAGGCTTTCGATCTGTCACTACGCTCGCGGGAACATATCAGAGGCTATTGAAACCTCGGGAGGTGCCCTCCGGATGACAAGCACCTCAGATGATACTACTGTCAAAGCCATGACTCGGTTCTTCCATGGCAGAGCACTACTTGCAGCTGGGAGAAGGAAAGAGGCCATCAGTCTGTTCAACCTGCCGGGCACTTGCTCACCTGCAATTGCCTTTGCGAAGGAGCCCTCAGAAGAACACCGCGGGTATCTCCAAGAACTGGTGGACAACGGTGCGGACTTGGATATTGTTGATGAACAGGGATACACCGCCATCGACCACGCTGTATTCAACGGAGACACGTTGACCGAAAACATCATTCTGGACGGACTTCGAAAGAGCGCAGAAAAGCGAATCAGAGAACGGCAATCTGAGGCCAGACTGCGCAAGGGTTATCGCGAGCTTTTCCAGGAGCTTCTGAGGCCTGTGCTTCTAAGCGGTGGCCAAAACGTCCTACTCAACCTGCGAAAGACTTATGCTGAAGCCCTCGAGGTGGACAATGCTAAGAGGAGAATGTTTGACGGACTCAAGTTCATGTGGTACTATGAGTTCCGTGACTTTGGCAGGCTGCCGAGGTCGAGCGATGGGTTGGTCAAGGAGTTCCGCTCGGCCTCGCCTGAAAAGTAACAAGATCCAGCAGAGAAGGTCATCTTCATTTCCTATCGTTGGATCAACAAAGAACCGGGAGCAACATCTCCAGACGACTCGAATCACACTCAATATCTCCGCATGATCAACTCGATCGAGCAGTACTTGGAGCTGAATGCGTCTACAAATAAGGATAAGCTTGGTATATGGATGGTGAGTGAATCACATCGTTGCTATGACAATCTCTAGGTCAAAAAAACTGACCTCAAAATTTACTACAGGACCATGCTTGTGTGGATCAAGACGACCCCAACGCGGGAGTTGCCGCACTACCCATGATTATTGCACAGTGTGATGTGATGATCAGTCTTTGCGATGACGATTACTATGATCGTGCGTGGTGTGCCGTTGAGGTCATGATGGCCGAAACCCTTCGTTCATCGTACGGGATACATCAGTGGTACGAGCATGTCGTAGATTCTAGGGGGGCCAGCGCCTTATTGAGAGAAGCGCCAGATCGACACCTTGGGATGAAGAACAAGCTTCTTACTTTCGAAACGGATAGGCCCAAGGTGCTGTTTCTGGAGAGACAAAGCAAGTTGCTGGGGTGAATAGCCAATGATGTTCTCACTAGCACCAGAATGGTGCAGCTAGGTGTATGTACCCAAACTATAGATAAATTTCCGAGGCAGCTCGACTAGTTTGGCCTTGTACGTTGATGTATAGATTAATTCTGTACGTACCGTTCGTCTCTTTACCCACGGAGCTCAGCCGAAAGTCCGGCAACTAACATTTCAAGATGTGGTCATACAGGAGAGGAGAAAGAAAGAAGTCTTTTTGTCAATTCATTCTGTCAAACGTCGTTTAGGATCCTAAAATCGCTGACAGGTCCTCCACATTTCCATCCTTCAAGTAGCTGAGGCACGCCTGCAATGCATAGGCTTGACTTGCCCCTGCTTGATTCACGTAGATTCCTCCTCGGGCTTTCGCCCGTACACCACTTGCCTAAGGAAATGAGCATACGTTCAAAAGAACTACAGCATCCAGCTCAGGAGGGCGGCGTTAAAGGGCAACTTACAAGTCGAGAATTGTTTGAAGCTTTGGGTCCTTCAGCGCTTTCCGGCATTCGGCAACAAACACTCCAGCTTCGATGTGCTCCCATCCCATGACCTCGGTCAATAGAAACATGGAGAAGCCCTCAAGGGACTGGTCAAAAAACTCGAGGTTACACACACCTACCTCCTTCAGTATGGGATCCTTCGGCCAGCCCCCAATCGGAGCACGGTACGCCTTCCCGACCACCTCCGCAAACCCGGCTTCTCGCAATGCCTTAGCGATCCTGTTTTTCCCCGCGCGGGACTGCTCTAACGACTTGCCAAGGCGATCCGCGGCCTCGTAGAAAATCCTGCCCCAGCGACGGTAGACGTGGTCATCGGGGAGATCGTCACCATACGCCTGGGATTGAATATTAACATCAAAGTCTTTGATCTCAAAATACCCACCTGGCTTAAGATGGGCATAGATCTTGGAATAAAATCCCGGCCAGTCTGAGATACAAGCTTCCATGTGGCCGAGGTGAATAAAGTCAAAGTCAGGGTCCCATGTCCAGGGCTGTTCGACATCGTCAATTTGAAATTTGCAGTTCGGGGGCACCCAGCCGGGCTGAATAGGGGAGATATCGACGCCAAGAACGTCAGAGGACGGAAACTCGTCGGCAAAGTCGCTATATCATCCAGGTTAGCTCTTGATGCCAGATCATTGCGGGAGTTCAACACTAAGCCTACATAGCCCAAATACCAGTTCCGGTGCCCAGGTCGAGAACTTTCTGTAATAAGTGTCAGCAAAGACAACGGAATCGTAGGCGCATAAGCGTCTTACTCCAGGATTTTCCCCAAGAGGCGAGAGAAAGAGCTTGTCGCCAAGCAGAAGGGTTTCCCAATGGTGCCTTCATTTGCAGTCAGTGCCACTTGGCCACAAATAACAAAGGTTCTGGCCGTGCGCATACTTCATGTCAAGGCCTTCGTTCTGCTTCTCATCGTTGGGACCCCAGTAGTCTGTCTTCTGGGTGTATGTGCGGCCATGAATTCGGCGGTACTCGGTGATGCTCTCCGACAGGGAAGCTGTTGAGCCTGTGACGAAGCTATCGTAGTCTTCAGCTTCAACATTTCTCGACACGTTGGAACTCTCGCTCTCACCTCGCCGAGTCAGCCAAGGATTCGACATCTTCGTCAGCCTCGACGGCAGGATCCTAGCCGTGCTTGATTAGTGCTATGTTTCTTTGTCGCCTGGCCCGGATAGATGCTTGTGTTTGGAAAACAGACACCAGGTTCAAAGGTTTAGAAATGAGGCTCCTCACAGGATTGATCGGCGCGGCCGTGGGGTTGGCCGCCTTTTCTGCGTCGGTGGTCTGGTTTCTGGCCTGCATCTTTACGCGCAATCAACTGAAGATGGCTTGGATCGATTGCGACCGAGTGTGCCTGCGACTCGAGGGTAGATCAGAAGAGGGAGAGAGGTAGAAAGAAAAAGAGGAATGAACAGCGGAGGTAAGACCATATTTACCCCTCCTGCCTCTATCCTTCGTTGGTCCTGTATCTTGGCGGCGTGAGCGCATGGCGTGGACCTCCCCCGTCTGCATTCGGGGGGCATACCGGATCCTCCGAACGAATGAGCATTCGCGTGCCGCTTCCACTGTATCACCAGCTAGGCAATTTCTGGTAGGCGGAGACCACAAATCATGCCTGCCGAGGGACAAACACGCTTAATCGGGTAATCAGCGCGTGCATTTCACATAAGCGATAAGTCATACGAAGGAAGCAGGGGGGTCTGGGAGGAAGGTGTCGATTGCAGGGCCAGTTCACCTCGGCTTCTACCAACAGGCGAACTTCTCTTTTAGATACGCGTCTTTCTCGAGACATGCTTGCTAGGCAGTGCGAATTTGAACATCTTCATCCCATGTGTCCATGATCCCGACTTCCGTGCCGGCACTGACAAATCCACAGGCTCGGGTTTGGAGCTACGGTAATCGCTCTATTGCAAAACTTCTTCCGTCAAGGTTATGAGTGTGTCTTTCGCGCTTAGGTAGTAACCGCGCAGAACATCGTTTCGTGAGGATTCGGGCTGGGATAGGACGTGCTTTTCATACCAGTCAAGGGGTATCAAAGCTACGAAGAAAGAATAGGTGTCTCCCTCATGTTCGCCCTTACCGTCACCGTTTTCCGGGTAGTTTGGCACGCATTGCATCAATGTGAATTCGGTAATGAGACCAGAAATGCTACGGCAACATAGGTCAGTATGTTTTGACCCCGGAAGTATGCACTCGGCGAAGAGAACTGACCAGTCTCCAGGAACGTCAGGCTTAACGAACAGGCACAGGGTGTCTTCGATGTCTTGGAAATAACACTTGTACTCGGACTTTTCTCTGTTAGTTGGTCTGAAAGTAGGGAGGCGTCGTTGGGTTTTCTTCAATTACCTCGTTTTCAAAACTGTTTCCGGAGGGCCAGTTCTTCTCAATTGAGGATTTGCCTCCCTTTGACCTGAGAAATTGCATGATCTCATACAAAAGATGAGCTTTCTTGTCACGAATCAACACTTTGCTAGCAGGTGGTCTGACGGTTCGAGATTCGATCAACGGCTTCATGCCCGCCACAATCGTGAATTGGTCAAATGCCAAATCCATTGCGGTGTTTCCCTTCGCGTCGACTGCATTAATGTCGACCTCGAATGCTGAGAGGCTTCGAACCCCTTCGACATTTCCAGAAAGAACTGCATAGTGGATTGGCGCATAACCTAAATGTGACTCTTTAACTTCAAGGAGACTCCGGTCTGTGAAATGGTCCGTCGGAAGGGTGAAGAGTCTGCTGTTGTCATTGAACATAGCCTCAATCTCTGATAGAGCTTCTAGTAATTCTGAGTGTCAGCAATTTAGTATTGAGTATTACCACTCATTGGTGGAGAACCGTGACTCACCGGCTTCTGGGAGGATGGTTTGTGCCATCAACATCGCGTGGAACACATTGAGGCCGGTGCCAGAATGGATGATGGGGTCGGGGCCAAGCTCCAGAAGATACTCCAATGAACGATCATCCGAAGTCATTCCAGCTGCCCGAAGAAGCACGAGCACTCCAAACAGCGTAATCTTTTCTCCAAGGGGAAGTGGGAATCTGACGCCCTCGAGATCCTCATCTGCCGGCATGTTTCCTGGGATCGTCAAGTGAGCAGAATCGGTATCCGCGCCAAGGGCTTGGAAAAGATCCGCTAGTTCAAAGTGATTGTTCGCGACGGCAAGATCGAATGGGTTTGAGCCGCTCTTGGTGGTGAGCTGGTTGACCATGTGTGACACGTCCACGTGGTCTTGTTGATCCATCCACAGCGCTTCCACGACGTCGACGGACCAACCTTGTGCTGCAGCTATGTGCAGAATATTCTTCCCTTCCCGATCGTGCATCACCGTGTCAAATCTGGTACCTAGACGCAGATATTCTTGGGCCATTTTGACGTCGCCGACCTCACCCAGTCTCAGAATAGGGTCTAATAAGTCGGGTTGCCAGGTGTTGATGGATACGATTTCTTGAATGACATCAAGCGCGCGAGAACGCGCCAGAGCGCCCGCCCATATCTGTGGATCCAACCATCGTAGAAGGCTTAGGATAACATAGTTGATATCCAGAGGTTCCGATGACACTGCGATTTCGGCGCTCACCGAGTGATGTTTCCACGCCCCGATCTTTCGCATCCGCAAGGCCTGGGGCTCTTGAATCAGCGCGTGGAATGCGTTGGCTTTTAGCCTCATGACTCTTACTGCCGTCTCCGGCTCGAAGTCTTCAGACACGGGGTCCGGCATGTGAATTGTCTTTTCAAACAACTTGACTAGTCGCGCATCCCCCGACAACACGGCCTTGATGAGCGGGAGAGCCGCAGCCGGGTCTCCGACCTCCCCAGACAGCGCGCCGTTCTCGGTCAGAAACTGTGCAGCCACGTGAACGGAGCTGGGCAGGAGATTCTTCTCCCCGTCGAGAACATGAGCCAGGGGTGTCAAGCCCTCGTCGTCTTTGGCATCGACTAGAGCTCCGTGTGAAAGAAGCAGAGCCCCCAAATTTCTCACCATATCGTGGTCAAACCTGGCAAGAAAGTGGAGGGGTGTGCGCGAGACACCATCTCGGGCCTGGGGGTCAGCTCCCTCTTCCAGAAGAAACATCGCGAGAAACGCGTGCCCGCGGGCACAGGCCATCAAAAGCAGCATTGATAGCATACCAGACATATGCGACTCGGGAATGCCACATTCCCTCAAGACACGCACACTGGTTTCCACGAACTCATGATCCCCCTTCAGGCAGGCGACCCTCAAATCCCAAAACATAGGATCACGCTGAAGCGGCGACTCCGATAACATCGCAGCGTCAAACCCGGGGAACTCCCCTATCGTTGTTCTGACGCTTCGGAGCAAAAATGACGAATACTCTGGAAACGTCGTCTCGAGGAAAGCCGCGAGTGAAAGGTCCAGGTGCCCACAGAAGCTTTCGCCTAAACTGTCCTTGGCATTGATAATCGCGAGCTTTATCTCGGGAGGAGTGTCGTGACTGCGAATGGGTTGTGGCAAGTGCTTTGCTGTGATGAGCGGAAGGATTTCTGAGGCTCCCGGGGCGCCTCGCAGGTTGGCTTGAAAGAAGAAACTGCGATATTGGACGAGATCGGGTTGGACTCCCCAGCCATGGAGATAGCACCAAGCAACCTGAATAGTAGCTTCCGCTGAGCCGTTGTCCGCCTTCAACTTGAGCTCGCGGAACAAGTCTTTGGTAAAAGTTTCACCGTTGAGGAGATGTTGAAATGTAGGATCAAGAAGCTGCGATGAGACAAGTCAGCTACTTGAAAGCAAAGGCTTGAACCAAGGATAGGTCCTCTCACATTTGGAATGGATTCTTTGCCATCGGGCCAACGGAGATGATCACGGTCCTGAAATTTCTCGACCTTTGGGTTGCCGAGGTCTTCAGAGAGAAATTCTTCGGAAATGTCCGCTATGCTCTTTGGTTCGGCCTCAATCAGGGGATGGGGTAGTTCTTCCGACATGGTGTCTTTGCGTCTTAAGATTCTTGAATCTCGACGAAGCCAATACTTTTTATTTTCGGGGAGATTCTTCTTATTCCCCAACTCATCTGCCTTCAGATCGATGTGAGGAAGCCTAAAAACGATCAGCTTGGGATTGACCAGTCGTGGGGGTGAGTCAACTTACTTTCCCATCTGTTCATCATCGAGGTCTCGTACTTTTTCGAAGAATTCGACCACTGTTTTCATATTACCGACTCTATCGGAAGGCGAAGATCTCAAAGTCGCCCGAATCAAAGCTCGGATTACTGACTCCTGTGCCTCGGTGTAAGGACAACAACCATCATCCATCTCAAGGTCCTTGTCAGTCCCATCGGCCTCGAACATGATGACTGGACGCGGAAGCGGCTTCAGGATTCGAGCAATAACATGCTCAACCATGCCGTCTTCGGTTTTCAATCTTTCAATTGACGCATGGTCGTAGCTAGCTTCTCCCCCGGATTGGATCTTGTAATCTTCGTCGAACGGGTCGTTTCCATTGAGGAGGATCCGAGCCAGAAGAAGGCCAAAAGAATAAATGTCAGTCTTCACAAGACCAAGTCTATCGAGATCGGAAGTCGACTCCGGTGCATGCCATGGAGGTGAGTGCGATGGAAGCCTTGATTTGCGACTGGCGGCCACATCCGAAAGCAAGATACATGAACCGAAGTTGCACAGCTGGGGGACTTGATCCCCCGGAAAGTCTTTGTGAACAGATATGCAAAAAATGTTCTTCAACTGCACGTTGCCGTGAACAACCCCCACGTGATGGAGCGCCTGGATTGCCGTTGCTATGTTGGATGCCGTCGTCATCTTCCACGTCCAGTCGAATGCTACTGTTGCTTGGGTTTGATGTGTGAAATGAGACTGCCCTCTGCGGGCATCCGCCAGCTTGGAACGCCATATGCTCCTGAACCAATCTTCAAGATTGCCCGTGCTGCCCATCTCGAGCAGCAAGAAGGGATACTGATGAGGCGGAACTTTTTCCGGCAATTTTGACTGCTTGACGCCGAAACCGAGACATGACGGGAAGAATGTCATACTCTGAATCATGGGGTGGGAGAGAACCAAGGCTTCTGTGAGCAGCGGCGAGAGGTAGCTGGACGGATCTGTTGTTTCGGAAACGTTGTCGGCGTTGACATATTTGAGCGTAATAGTGGTACCGGGCTCAATCGAAGTTGAGACGATAGGTTTAGGGTGCTCCCAAACTTCTCCATGGTCTTTCAAGACAAAAGGCCTGGCTCTGTTGCTCTGATGCTCCAAGGTCAGTGACTGCGTTAGTTTACCGCAGCAAGTGAAGTAGGTTCCTTCTCTTTCGGAAACATGGCTCTTGCTGTTGCAGGTGTGCTGAATCTCGGTTTCTCTGAAGACGTGGATCTTGTGTCGCCCAACAAGACGAAAGAACTCGGCATAGGTCATTCGGCCACTACCGTAACTTGCGGCGCTTCCCGCAGGCCCTGGCGACGAAGAGCCGAGATTTCCTGACTCTTGAGTCGACTGGATTTGCGATATGTTGATCGAATGGTCATCTTGGACATGCAATGAGTCTATGTTTTCGTGAATTGACTTGGACGGATCAAGCATGATCTGTTGGATCCGCCTGAGTCTGGCGACGGGAGCCAAGAAGTGTTTAGATCTTAGTAGAATTCGCAGGAACGAGGAGTGGCAGCTGGGGCAAACGTCGAGGTTTCCGAAATGAAGAAAAAGCAGTCAGGGATGCTTGGGATCAAAAGTCGGAGAAGAAATCTGACGATACAACGTGGATGTTGGTTGGTTTTAAACACCCTGCAATCCTGGTTCATGTTGTTGGTCCGGCTCGCTTGAGGCAGACGCGCCGCAAAACGCAATTTCCCCACAGCTTTCTGTTACCCGGGGTCTCGTTGCTTGCGCTGGACCTCTGTTTACGGGACTGAAATATGGGTATGGTTGGATTGTTAATACTCTCATTCACGTTGCGATTTTAAGTGTGAGTTGATGGATTCTCTTCTCAGTAACTTGTAGATTGACTACTTACTCAATAACGCACGTCATATCATAGGAAAGTCTGGAAACTTAGGTACCTAATCCAAGTTCCACAATAATAATAAGGCTTGGTCTGTGAAATAAAGTGAACGCCCAGTCAGACCAGGTAACCCTCTCGTACGGCCATTCCAATCCGCGATCAAAATCATCATCTCTGGGCCCATCACTTGACGGGTAGATCCGACCTCATCTCGGCAGATCATCAATGAGCTCCGCCAAATAGACCTTGGCGATTCGTCAGTACCTGCATCGCGGCAATGCAGCACGGCGAGCCAGTCAGCTTTCTTCATGCGCGAGTAGCCACCTTCGGGCTTCACCGTTTAGGTACAAACCCGCCCTTTTCACATAGCGGCTTCAACTTCCCTTATCCCCACTAGAATTGGATACGATATCTAGCATCTTGGCATTGTCAATTTGTGGGGGGAAGCCGCGGTGTTCCCGTAAACATCGGGATTAGAGACCGTGATCCCAGTGCGACCTTCCTTATCCTTCAACTCGGCCGTCCAGGGGTCCCACAGAAACCGGCATGATGCCATGCCATTGCACAATGTGACAGACGACTCCTTAAAAACATGGCCCTCCACTCAAGATGATTGACTTGTGAATCACATTTTCAGGTCCGGTGTCTGGTGATCAAGATGAAGTCTCTGACGACGACCGGCGTCCTGTCCTTGGCAGCCTTGGGCGCCTGTGCCGTTCATGAGCGGCAGTCGGAGAAGCCCCTCGTTGACTCGGCCAGCTTTCAAGAGCAAATCACCAGGGAAAAGTAGGTATTCACTAACTCGTTTCTCAAAATAATAGTACTAATCATCTCACAGCCTGGAGGCGAACCTGGTCCGACTGAGCGACATCGCAACAGCCAACGGCGGAAACCGCGCCTTCGGCTACCCGGGATACGCCGCCTCGGTCGACTTCGTCTGGGACCGCATCTCCAGCGTCACGGGCGCCAAGGTGTGGAAGCAGGACTTTTCGGCGGTCTTCAGCAGCGAGCTTCGGGCCAACCTCACCGTGAACGGCGAGACGCTCCCCGTATACGGGTTGTCGCAGTCTCCCGCTACGCCGGCTGATGGAATCACGGCTGAACTCGTCGCCGGCCCCGAGGGCACTGCCGCCTGCGATGCTGCCTCGTACTCTGACATAGATGCGGACGGAAAGATCGTGTTGGTCCGCGAGGCGCTGTGTCCCGGCTACCGCGACGGATTCCATGCGGGGGTGATGAAGCCGGCGGCTACGGCCGGCGCGAGTGCGGTGATTGTGATTAACGATTTCGCGCTTAATCTCACCGCCGGCACGCTTGGCCCGGCTGACGACGGCACGTATGTGCCCACCGGTTTCGTCAACAAATACATCGGCGATCCGCTCAAGGCTCGTCTGAGCGCCGGTGAAGTGCTCACGACGTCATTCTGGGAAGATACGTTTGTGGACAGCCGAGTGACGCAAAACGTCTTTGCCGAGACTGAGGGTGGCGACCCGGAGAACGTGATAGTTGTGAGTCACTCTGCTTCGTGACAGTTTATCGCTTGCTAAAGAGTGCCTAGCTCGGAGCCCACCTGGACAGTGTAGCTTGGGGTCCTGGCATCAACGACAACGGTAAGCAAAGACTCTGTCTGTAGTCGTAAGTGCATCCCTGCTGACGTCAATAGGATCCGGTTCTTCTCTGCTGTTAGAGCTGTTCCTGGCCCTGACAAAGTACTCCGTCAACAACAAGATCCGGTTCGCCTGGTGGGGTGCGGAAGAGAGAGGCCTCATCGGCTCGCGGTACTACGTCAACAACCTCGACGCGACCGAGGCAGACAACATTCTGGCCTACCTCAACTTTGACATGGTATCCAAGGGTTACTATGGAGTCTTTGACGGCGACGGTGCCTCATACGGCGTGGCCGCTCCCCCAGGTTCCGACGTGATTCAGGAACTCTTCACGGCCGATTTCATCGCCAAGGGCATCAACGTCACCGCCGCCCGATTCACCAACGGCAGCGACTACGCCTCGTTCTGGCAGGTGCTGAACAAGCCCATCGGCGGTCTTCACACCGGGACGGGATCCGCGCAGGACCCGTGCTACCACCTTGAGTGCGACGATATCAACAATCCGGATGTGGACCAGCTCACCGTGAACGCCAAGGCAAGTCCAAAGCTCTTCAGGTTCCAGCTCTTCTGTTCTGCGTAGTAGCTAACTTTTCATCCTACAGACGACCGCCCATGTTCTTTCGGCGTTGGCGACGGATGGTACCAACCTCATCAAGAAGTTAGCTGTCCGTGATCTCTTCACACGGTCGACTGAGAGAAAGCGGGAGATCGCTACTGTGGAGGAGTCGGATGAGGATCATCATCATTGCTAAGAAGTTAATTGTCAGCTAGACGGACGTGTTCGTTGCGTTCTACAGGAATTTGATGCCTGCTACGTGATTATATCTCGTCCCGACTGCCGTTTTAAGTTTATTGTTCGAGTTCAACTTGGCCATGTTCAGAGATGTGCGTGGGCCATGCCAAACCAAACTTGCATTCCCATACCCCCATCCAAGAAGCCCCCATTATAGCGAAGTCGTTGAAGCCAAAACCGTCGTCAGTTTCGACAATGCAGGCAACCTATCCCTCGGAGCTTCCGGCCCCTCGTTCCACGCTGCCTCCCAGCAGCCCCATGAAGTCTGCTTCGCCCACAGCTTTCAGTGAGGAGCCTCAGATACATGTCATCGATCCACACATGTTTCTATCAGTCTGTGGGAGACGATAGCACTGTCCGAGATCGGGCAGGCTGGCACTAAATACGCCATCCGTGCCGTGGGCAGGAGCGTCACTTCTGTCTACCAGGAGCTCCAGCGAGCCGGTCCACTTGCCCTCGGAGCTAAATCATGAGTTTATGATGTTCCACTGCAGGATACGTTCAGTGACCAAGAACTACAGATGATTCTTGTACTAGCCAGCGGCGGCCCAAGACCTGGGAAACCCTATTAGATATTGTTATTTCTTGAGGGCGACTACTGTAAGACGTGCCAAACTCCGTCACCCAAGGTGAGGCAGCTGACAACCGGTTTTTCTAGGCCTGCCACCGACTGGCGACTCGACAGCTTGACGAACGACCACGTCGTCGCCATCACAATTATCGACTTCGACAGCCTCAACAACACGGAGTCGCTCGGCGCGCTCCCCTTCCACCCCGAAGCGAATCACGATCCTGCCGCTGGCGTCTAACAGCGGGAGCGTTTCGACCCCATCACGCGCATATACGGCGCGTCTGATCCATGCGGCGGCCGCCATACGCTGCAAGAGCTTGTTACTGCCCTCTCACACAACGGCCGTCTCTTCGTTTGCCCCAACATCATGTGGCACCGCGCCGAGGCCTATGAGTTGCTCGACTGTTCGCGACCTGAACGCCGTCGCTTCCTCCCGCTTCATTTCAGTCGATCTGCCCTATCGCATTTTGCTCCACACGCGATGTGCCGCCGCAACAACAACACTGGTGGGCCAGACGTGGTGCGGCGCGGTGTGGCGCGGATAGAGTGGCCGAGAGCTGGTGTGCCGCAGGAGGTGGTAAATCGGGTCTTGGAGTAGGTGGCAGAATGGCTGATGAGGCTGGAAAAGGCGAGGAAGGTTGAGACAGACGCCATTGTGGAGTTCAACGATGAGATGGATGCATTGCAAGCGGCGACGCTGATCGATCCCTTCTGTTGATGAAGTCCGTAACGAACGGTGATCGCAAGAGCCGCCCAGCAATCTTACTGTGATACCACATGTCCCGGTGCAGGTTGGTGATTGGCATTGGTGAGGTTTGCAATCGTCGGAATATTCTGCAGTGAGTTGGGTATCTCAGACTTGAACGTAAACTCATATGAACGATGGGATGATGTCTCGAGACGTCTGTTGTTCCGAGTCGTCTTCCTTCCTCGGTACTGCTCGTCGTTGTCTGGCGGTCGCTTTCCGATTCTTGAATCGCGTAAAGAGGTCGTCGTCATCGTCATCGTCGTTGCTATTGGCAAGACTTGTGGTCGTGTTGGATGTTGTGCTACTCGACGAAACCGCTTTCGCCGTCGCAGGCGTGGGTTGTGTTCTCGGATGCGGCGCGGACTTTGGCCCTGTTGGAAGTGCCATGTCGTTCCCAGTTCTACGTAGCTGCGCCACGGGTCGATCTGGCTCTCGGGTAATAGGCCTCAATGGCGGTGCCGGCGCAGGTGCTTTCTTCAGCGAAGCTCTGACCGGTCCACCAAGATCTCCATCGCTCTCATCCTCCGTCTCCTCCTCGATCTCGTCTTTCCTGACAGCAGGCGCCGGTCGCTTGTTTTGGGACTTCATAACTCCCCCAAACAACGTCGACGCCTTGGTCCCAGACTCCATCCTCGTGAGCGCCATGAGAGGCACCTCCTTCTTCCTCGGGCTGTGCATCAGGCCCTGCAGCGATGTGCCGCGCCACGGCACGTTCGTCTCGTCGCCGCTTTCGTCGGCATTGCCGGCCTCGTTCTTCGCCTGGCGCAGTGCCTCGCGCTGCTTCTTCTTACGGAGCAGCTCCTCCTGGCGCTTGCGGGCGAGTTCGGTGAGGGATCCGACGACGGGGCGGGAGATGTTCTTGATGGTCTCTGCGTTTTGAGATCGCGTCTGCGCTTTCAGGCGTTGATACTCTGCTGCGTGTAGGTGTGCCGTGAACTGGCCGGCAATGGTGAACAGCTCGTCCTCGACCATGCGGTACTTGTCGTCGCCGTCAAGGCCTTCTATCATGAAACTGTGCTGGCGTCAGTATGAGAAGGCTAGCGAGTGCGCGGGCAACTCACGTTTCGGAGAGAGGTTGAGGCGGTGGTGAAGTCGATGGGCTTCGATCTGTAAAATTTAGTGAGACTCCCGAACAAAGCCACGCTGTCAGCCATGAGAACGTACCTCCGAGAAAGCCGTTCGACCGAGCCGGATGGCGATTCGAGTTCTCGCGAGGAGTGGCTGTCGGCGTCGTTTTCGGCCTCGGGGTCACACGGTCTGATGTTGCGGTTCGGCGGGAAGGGGTTGAGCTGGCTGCCGTCTTCTTCACGGGCGTCTTCGACGGATCGTCGCGTTCCCAGGGTAGTCGCCGCGTCATTCTTGGAAGGGGTTCTGTCGCGTTCGCTGGAGGCTGCGGTCGGGTCCGGTTCCAAGTCTTCTCATGATCTGATGTGTACTGAGAAGGTTCCTTTCATCCGGGTCGGAATTGATAAAGTAGTTCGCCTTCTACGCAGGCAGCATCTGTGCAGTTAGTTCATGGACTCTGTGAATGAGATGAGATGAGAAGATGAGGAAGGAGATCCACAAATAATAATGCAAGACCAGGCAGGTGCCTATGGTTTGTGCAGTCGAAAGTACATGTGCGCCTCGTTTGTTGCATTAGACTGGTTTGAGACAACCGCCCCGAAACATCACCTCGACAAGTATCAAGAAGCCTAGGGGAAACGCTGCGATATTTCAACAAATAAAATTACCCAGTTCGGGATATGACTATTTAAACGCTTTTCACATGTCCTTTTATCTATAACCCTTTGCCAGACCATCATACACGACCCTCTCAACCAAGGTTGAACTCGCTGGCTGCGTTCATCACAGACCTCATCTTCATCCTCATCCTCTTCTCCATCTCGCTTGCCTCGGCGCCTCCGCCAGTCTGAATGTCCTCCATAGCGTTGCCCGACGACTTCTTGTCCCCTCTCCTGCCCGCAGCCTTCTGCTTCATGACCGTCTTCTTGCTGTCGTGGCCACCACGTCCGACACCCGATGGCGCCTCACGCAGGCCGTAAGCCTTGGCCATGTGACCCAGATGGAGCTCGGTGATGTCGAAGTAGACGCGCTCCTCCTTCACGTGCGTAGCGTATGCCCTAATGTGCGAGCGGAACGCCTTGCGAGCCTCGTCGAGGAGGGTCTTCGCCGACGGAATGAGAAGACGCTGCTCGAGGTGAAGCTGTACATTCTCGGCACGTGCGCTGAAGCTCCTGTCGGTTGCGGGGAGAGGTTTGGCGTCCGTCTCGACCGGGAATTCCATTGGTGTCGTGAGCCCGCGCTGGAGGACGGTGTCGTAGAGCTCTGGTTTAGGAGGGCTGGCGTTCTTGGCCTTGAGATGCTCGATGTAGCCCTCCTCGCAGCCGGGCATGAGGAACAAAACTGCCTTTCCGGGGCGACCGGCACGAGCCGTACGACCGATACGGTGGACGTGGTCGGCGGCGCTGAAGGCGGGGTCGTATTCGACGACGAGTTCGACGGAGGGCACATCGAGACCACGGGATGCAATGTCGGTAGTAATCAGTACTGTCGGGTCTTTGCAGTTGCTGTATGATGCCAGCGTAGCTGTTCGGACGGGCTGGGGGAGGGAACCGTGCAGTCTGTGGAGGACAATGTTGGTGTTGGCTGGTGAGGTGATGTATGCCGCAGGAGCCACAGTATTTGCGGTTTGCGACGGGTTTTCTGAGGACTTTTCTGCCTCAGATTGCGGTTGGCGCAGAAGATCGAAGTGGTAGTCGACCGAGTCGGCGCAAGACATGAAAATGATGGCCTTCATTACCGAACCCTTACGTGAGAACGTCGACTTGAGGAGCGATATCAACGTGACCAGCCGCAACTTGGCAGGCACGATAACGTAATTCTGCTTGAGTTGTGCCGGGGCTTCAAACTTGACCTCCTCTCCATCGTTCTGGTCTTCTTCCGACGTCGTGATGTGCACAGCATCCTCGAGACTGATTTCGCCGAGCTTCTGTACGTTCATCTTCATGGTAGCCGAGCACAGGACGGTGACGCGACGCGTGGGGAGACCGGCAAGCGATACGCCGTTGGCTGTTGAGTCCGAGAGACCACCTTCGCGAATCTTGCCGACAATGGTACGCAGCTCCGCCTCGAAACCCATCTCCATCAAGCGATCGCCTTCGTCGAGGACCAGCCACCTAACCGTACCGACGTCGAGACTCTTGGTGTTCTGGAGATGATCGCTCAAGCGACCAGGTGTTGCAATGAGAATGTTGACGCCTTTCCGTAAGCGACTCTTCTCAGACTTTTTACTCTCACCACCAATAACTGTTGTGCTGACCAGGTACGGTGGGAGAATCTTGGCGAGAACAACTTCAATCTGTCTGCAGAGTTCGCGGGTAGGTGCCAAAACGATGGCAAAGAGGCCAGAGTCTCTCTTCATCTGACCCTCCACGGAGAGGATCCGCTGCAAGATGGGCAGCAGATAAGCCAGGGTCTTTCCGGAACCTGTCTGCGCCTGAACGAAAGCATCGCTGTCTTCCTTGATCAGTTGCGGGATGACCTTGGCCTGGATAGCTGTCGGCGCCTTGAGCTGGATCTTGCCGGACAACGTCAAGGCAAGTCGTCTTGAAATGCCGAGGGCGTGGAAGCTGGCGGCTTCGTCGGATAACGGGGCGTTTGAGGGCTCTGCCGCGACTTCCTCCACCTTCTTGTCGTCCTCGGGGTCGTCAAAGACAGTCTTGGGCGTCGGGTTGAATGAGAAAAGCCTGGAGGTGACCTGGCCGTCTCTTGGCCTTCCGCTGGAGATGCTGCCGGGCGGCAGCTTGCCAGTCTGGTAGGCACTCGGCCGCGGGGGGTCAGCTCTTGGGCGCTTCGCCGGGCGCTCATAACCGCCATCGTCGTCGCCGGGGCGGTCATCTCTGTGAGGTTTCCTGGACGCGGGCGTGTATCGCTGCGGCGGCGGGGCGTCATCTGAGTTTGGCGATGAGGGACGCTTGTTGCCGCCCTTTGCGATTCTCTGCGCCTTGACTCTGTCGCGCCAGCGGCCGCCTTGAATCTTGACCTGGGGCTTGATCGGGCCGGTCCCCAGGTCGAAATTGAGAATCATTCCATCGTCCGCCATTTTGTTGATGAGATGCCGTCGATCGTAGACCCAATACAAAACGTGCTGAAGGCAAAGTCCCGAGGAAAATTTCAGACAATCAAAGCCTTATCGCGATCGGTGTTAAGATAAGACCCATTTTTCATGCGCCAATCATGCATCTCGCCCCGCATTACGCTCGGGCCCGGTCCAGGCCGCTGGAGGATTTGTGTCACTGGCGGCACCACTCACTCGCAATCACTGTGCCATTTACATCACAAGTGGGCAATGAGTTGCCGAGTGAGTTGTCACGAAAATCGCGGAAATTTGTACATAAGGTTGGCTCTTATCATCCTTTGTATCCTTTGTAAGCACATCCAGGGCCGAAATCTTATCGCGTCGTCTCGGCCAACTCAACTACCACGTCCCGATGAGGGGCAATTGTCGCCGTCATTGGCTCCAACAATTGTCACGAGCATCTGGTCTTCCGAGATATCGATGGATTACCCTGGTGAAGTACCTTTCCCTAATACATGCACACATGTAGTCAAAATATTTTTTTTTTTTCAAAACGTTCGTTCTGAGGGAGATGAGCGACGGGGACTGCGACTGACCTGATGGGACGGGTCCGAAGTGAAAGGCCTTTTTGCACCAACATCCCTGGAAATCTTAGATCGCCCGTTGAAGCTTATGCCTTAGCCGCGCTGGTAACCACCGGAGGACTGGCGGAAACTTCGTCTTGTATTATGTGGGATGCCCTCCAACGTGTATTAGGTATGCAGCGTCAAGGCTAAGTGAGAATTCTATACTCAACAGAAACCCATCAAACTTCAGCACGCCTTCTTGGTATTCTCTCTTATAACTCAAGCACTCTGTTCATTCAGGTCCAGCTATGTCTGCTTCTTCTCGCTACCTCTATTTAACTGTCGGTCATATCTGCGTAGCTTCCATGACCCGTCATCACTCATCAGCATTGGAGGCTTAACAGTTCTGGATCATCTCCCGCACCGCCTGGTCATCTATGCAAGACATCCTTTCCTACTTGTTGACCAGTTTCAACAATTGATGGACTATTCGTTGGCAAGTAGTTGTCAAGTCTTCCTTTTACCGTCCGTTAACCCCACACAGCTCTCATCTCAGTCCTTACCATTGCAATACCTACTTGGCAACTGACCGCGGATCGTTTCACACTGCTTACCCTTTCCTTCGTCGCCAGTCGTATTGGAGTTTGGTTCCAGTTCAATCATGCTCTGCTACCAAATTGATGACGCGACGCTGCGTCTGGTCATCCAGATGCAGCTCGAAGACCTGCAAGACATCAAAAGCAGCGCCAAGGGCAAGGAGAAAGAAGGCGAAACCCCAGACTACGACATCGCCATCGAGACGTACAGGTCGGAGCTCACCTCCCAGGCACAGCTAGCATCCGATAGGTCCATGTGCAAGAGCATCGCCAGAGCCAACCGCTCAGATGGGCGTCTCATCAGCGTGTTCGTTGCACAGGAGCAGCAGGCTGCGCGAGACAGGGAAACGGCCTTGCGTCTCAGTGGCGGCGGAGAAATTCACCGGGACGCTACCTCGGCGCCGGAGGAACCCCCTCCTTACTCTACTGGCAAATACGAGGCCGAAGTTGACGATGACTTCCTCAGGTGGCTTGGAAAACACTACGTCTCCGCCGACGCCAACGACAACATCCCCGACCAGCCCGAGTCTTCATCATGGGCAGCATTACGAGAACCGACCAACACGGAAATATGGTTTGCGCAGCCGGAGAAGAGAAGCTGCACTATTTGTTTTAGCAAGTATCCTTCCACCGAAGTCGCACGCTGCCCCTGTGGACATGAATATTGCGTAGGCTGTCTGCGGTTGCTTTTCGAGACTGCTCTCACCGACGAGTCACTGTTCCCGCCGCGATGCTGCGGTCAGTCGATATCCATCGATGACATGCGGCGCTTCCTGACCTCCAAGTTCGTGGGAGAGTTCCGCGCCAAGGAGATCGAATTCTCGACTCCTAATCGAACATACTGCCACCAACCAAAGTGTTCGACGTTCGTACCAAAAGGGTTCATCGAGAACGACATTGCGACATGTCCGCGGTGCCGGCATAAAACCTGTACCATATGCAAAGGGGCGGACCACAAGGGCGACGATTGCGAGCAGGACATTGCGACCCAATCCCTGCTCCAGCTCGCCGAAAGGAGCGGGTGGCAACGGTGTTTCTCCTGCCGGCGCGTCTTGGAGCTCAAGCACGGTTGCTACCACATCAGTGAGTCTCTCTCTTCTCTGAACCACCCCATCCCAGAATAGCATCCCGAGCCTGAGAGGGACGCGTCTCCTAACCAGTCATTGTAAGCCTGTCGCTGCGGAGCCCAGTTCTGCTACCTGTGCGGCCTCAAGTGGAAGGCCTGCTCTTGCGCGCGGTGGAACGAGCAGCGCCTCTTCGCTCGATCCAACGTCGTCGTCGAGAGGTCTGCCCGAGGCCGGCGATTCGACGCCGGGTGGCGGGCGCAGATGGCCAAGAGTAGGCCTTGACTTTATGGAGATGGGCATCATCACAGGCCGCCTGTGATGGGGACTATCCCGGCAGTCAACCAATATAAAGTGCCGCAAACATGTGTGCCGCGCGAAGGGATGTGTCAAAACCAACGGAAAATGAGAGCGAGACTCTGGACATCAGATAGCAAACAAAAAGAATTCCAAAACATCAAAATTGCAAAAGACATTGCGGCCAGTGTGGATTGAACACACGACCTTCAGATTAAGTGATTGAAGTTGACTTCAGTCTGACGCTCTCCCAACTGAGCTATGTCCGCCGCTTATGATTGGAGCGGCCCAAATTAGCGCTAAGTCCCCGAGAGTCCGCCCCGCCTCCGGGCCCGCGCGGATAGTTGGCTCTCGTTGACGCTGGCTCTCGTTGACGCTGGCTCTCGTTGACGCTGGCTCTCGTTGACGCTGGCTCTCGTTGACGCTGGCTCTCGTTGACGCTGGCTCTCGTTGACGCTGGCTCTCGTTGACACTGGCCTCGGGGGATTCGTTTCGCTGGTTCAACCAACGTCGAAAAGAAGGGGTCTGAGTTATGTGTTTCTTTAGCAGTAGCACCCTCTAGTCCATATTTCATAACGACCCATTACAAACATCCACACCTTCACGATCTTCGCAACATGCAATGCTCTGTGAACACGCCCCCAATGGCATCCCAACGCTCAAATGTCCTCTTGTTGCTATGAACCTCTATTTTGACCTTTTTTCAAACCTCCGCTAATTCGATTGCTCAGCGCTATATATCCCTCCCCCGCTTGACCTTCCCACCAAAAAAACACATACGACCGACCTTAAATCAAAAGTCCTCACAAGAGCCACCCGGCGTACGTCTCCAGCTCCTCCCTCCGCGCGCCCTCCATCTCCCCCTTGACCCCCAACAGCCTCACCCGCGCGCCCTTCTCCCGGCTCCAGCCCTCCAGGAACCCCTCGACCCGCCTCTGAGTCGCCTCGTCGTCCCTCATGATCAGCGCCAGCGCGTCGAACCCGCCGGCGCCCGGCACCACGCCGCCCAGCACGCCCTCGACGGCCCGCAGCGCGTCCAGCAGCTCCGTCTGGCTCACCGGCTCGATCGGCACGCCGCTGCCCGCGCCCATCGCCCGGATCAGCTCGCGCACCCCCTCCACCGCGGCGCCGACGGCGTCCGCCTTGCTCTGCTCCCGCAGCACGGCCGCGAGCGCCTCGTTCCGCACCTGCAGCTCGTCCCACAGCTTCTTGGACCCCTCCGGGTCGCCCTTCCGCCACGCGAGCACCTTCTTCACCATGCCCACCGTCTGGCTCCCGCAGTCGACGTCGCACATGCGGAGACACAGTCCCGGCGCCAGGCTGACGGCGCTCTTGTCGACCTCGACGTCCCAGGCGAGCAGCTCGTCGACCTTCTTCTCCAGCGCCTCGGCGAAGCCCGGGCTCCCCGGGGCGCCGAGGTCCGAGAGCAGCGCGGGCGAGAAGCGGCGGTACCGGCACGAGCCGAAGACGGCGGCGGCGACGTCGAAGCCGGAGCCGACCTTGCCCTGGGCGGCGCAGTGGGCCGCCTGCGCGAGGTTGTGCAGCGTGTGCCGGCCCGCGTCGGACGAGAGGTCGAAGAGCGACGGCGGGAGGTGGTGGGCGAGCAGGGCGGCCGTCAGGGAGGTGACGAGCGCGGCGGAGGAGCCGAGGCCCGTCTTGTGCGCCTCGCCGATGGTGTGCGGGTAGCGCGCGAAGCGGGACTGCTGCTGCTGGGCGGAGGGCGTGGTGGCGGCGGCGTCGTCCGGGAGGGAGTAGTAGTCGTTGTCGGCGAGGATGATGAGGCGCGTCGAGGTGAGGGCGTGGTTAGGGCGCTGCTTGCTGGCGCGGGCGATGTAGGTGAGGGCGTAGCTGAGGGTCGTCTCCACGAAGGGGTTGGGGTTGATCTTGGAGCCGCTGTGAAAAGAGAGTGAAGTGAGTGAGTGAGTGCGACTTTAGCAAAATTCAATCATATGAAATTTCACAATGGTCATCTGAGTGAGACGGATGCAATGGCAAGCAAACACTCAGATGAGCGATATCTCAACACACATCCACTCATCATCCACCACAACCCCGCCTCTCACTGAATACCACGGCACGGCTCACTGCATGACACCAATGCCCCCCCGGGGAACAATAGAAAAAAAAAAGGAAAGACCAAAACTTACACCTGCAGCTGGGTGACGGTGATCCCGCCATCCTCGGGCGCCAGATGGAACCCGTAGCGCCACGTCGCGTCGACGAACTGGGGGCTCTCGACGACGATCTCGGTCAGGTGCACGCCGGGCGACGTGTGGATCTCGGCGGCCACGACGTTGACGCGCGCGCTGAGCCCGAAGACGAGGCCCGTGTAGGCCCGGTCCAGGACCAGGTAGCCGCCGGCGAGGAGGACCTTGCCGGGCGCCGAAACCGCCGTCGTGGTGCTCGTCGAGGCCGTCATCTTTGTCCCTTTTTGGTTCTTCTTCTGACTTGGGGTGAGCGTTCTGCTTGTGTCCTGCTGCCGCCGCCCGAGCTTCTTGCAGTGTCTTTTTTCCGGGGTTCGTTGGAACTGGTGTTTCCCCGATTGGAACCGAAGTTTTGTGGAGCTCAAATGCCGTCCTTATAGGAAACAGTCCGCAGCGTGAGGGGGGCGAAACAGTGGTGATGACGCAGAGGTGATGGTGAGGCAGCTAGTTGAAAGTTTGCCTGTCGAGACCGCATCGTGGGAGGAGGTGAGGGGACAGTGCCGGGCCACAGTACCGCTGGAGCTTCTGTCACGATTGCACTGTGAGTCTCCATCGGCAAGCGCCAACGCCAATGGAATCGTGGACGGATTTGTTCCAACTGCCCGCCAAGCTCGCATCCGCCCGAGGGCCCGCGGCGGTCGGACTCAATGCTCCCGTCCTGTCAAAATGTTCCACCGGAGCTTGGGCCCGTTTCCGTGGTGTTCTTGAAACATGCAGCTGCCGGAACAAGACAGTTCCAAGACTGTTTGACGGGCACGGATGGAAGCGTCTTCTCATTTGACAGGGCCACTGCTCTCCTGTCGATCGCAGGCAGTCGGCTCACATCTCACGAGATAAAATCGAGTCTGGTTGAACATTCGACATAATCATCTGTTTCAATGCTGCCGATAATATACATACAGCAGGATCACACGCCCCATCATGGCATGTCGTTATCTGACCTCGTAGAATCCGTTCCCGTCCGTCCCGTCCGTGATCCTCTATGCTGCATCGCGCTTCTACCCGGCGCCCTCTTTTTTATATGCTGAGTGGAGTTGTGTCTATAGGTTTGTTTGTTGGGCCAATGGCCGTCATCGCTCGCTTTCCGAAAAAGCCCCTGAGCGGGTGCTCTGTCCCTTTGACCCTTTTGCTTCCGCAACGCCGTACCTCCCGAAACGTCGGGGAATGAATAATTCGACTCCCAAGTCAAACTCCTGGGCCAAAGCAAAGACACAAGGAAATGCTTCCGGCGCACTGCCGGTAATCAACCTGGCCGCCCATCCTGACCGGACACCCCAGCCCTCGCTCCACCGACGTCAAAACACAACGGGGTATCAAGCAAAACGGTAGATGAGGGCAATTACAAAGGAAATATGGTAATCAGAAGGAACACGCAGAGCGGCTGCTCAATGCGTGTCTCGATGAATTGACAAAAGACGGATGGTGTCGTCGAGAGGCTTGCTTAGTTGTGGGCAACAGCCTCCTCGCCGCCACCACCGCCGAGAAGCTCAAGCACCTTGTTGACGACGGCGCTGGGGTAGCCGCGGCAGAGCATCTCACCAACGACACCCTTGGCCTTCTCGCGCTCCTCGACAGCGAGGTAAGCGCGGGTCATGGCCTCGTAGGTGCTGGGCTCCCGCTTGGCGTGACCGACAGAGTCGTAGATGGCTTGCGCATTCTCAATGTTCTTCTCAGCAGCCCAGCCGTGAATCAGGGTGTTGGCGATGTACGGCGTCATCTCAACACCGCGGCGGCGCATCTGACCAAGCACCGCCTGCGTGTCTGCAACCTTGTGGTTGGCAACCATGGCCTCGAACAGAGCCTGGAAAAGGCTGGCATTGACGGAGACAGACCGGTCGGCCATGACGGAGTCGAAGACCTTGCGGGCGCCCTCCATGTCGTGAAGGTTGCAGCCGCGGGCGTGGATCAGGGCAGCGAAGTGGACAGGCTCGGGCTTCTGGCCAGAGGCACGGATGGCCTCGAGGACGCCCTCGGCGGCGACCATGTCGATGGGCTCCAGGGTAGCGTGGGTATCGACGAGAAGCTTGAAGGTGTGAGCCGTAGGGGCAATTCCCTTGGACTTCATACGCTCGTAGTAGGCAAGGACCTTGGTCTTGTCGCGCTTGGTTGTCAGGAAGAATTGCATCATGCTGTTGTAGGGAGCGGGGCGGGCCTTGTAGTTGGGCATGGCCTCCATCTCGTCGAACAACTCCTCGGCAAACTTCTCATCGCTGACACGGCAAAGGGCGTTGACAATAGTGCCGTAGGTGACCGAAGTGGGCTTGATTCCAAGGGCGCGCATCTCGGCAAAGTAGAACAGGCAGTCGTCGATGCGACGAGCCTTGCCCAGCTTGCCAATCAGAGCATTGTACAGGAAGGAGCTGGGCTCGACACCCTCGGCCTTGGCGCGGTGGAAGATCTTGACAGCCTCGGATGCCTCGTCGAAGGTCTTGGCGGACTCCTTGAGAGTGGTGATGTACAGACCGAAGGTGTTGGCAGAGGGAGCCGCACCCATGGCGAGGAGCTCCTGGTGGTACTGCTCGGCCATTTGGCGGTTACCCATCGTCAGGCAGGCACCGACCATGGCGTCGAGGATAGAGGACCAGCCGTAGCGGACGACAGCGTACTGGAGAAGCAGGGGGACATCAGTGCGAGCCATGGCGAGGATGTCGTTGCAGAGCTCCATCTTGCTCTCGCGGGCGGCCGCAGAGATCAGCTTGGCGTAGGTGATGTAGCGGGGGTGACGGCCGGCGCGGCGCATGTTGCGGAAGCGGGTGAGAGCATCGTTGAGTCTGGGGCCCTTGCGACCGTGTGCGCCCTCAAGCTCATCGGAGATGAGTGAGGAGCCCTTGAAGTCGGTATTGTGTGCGTAGGGGTCGAAAGAGTCCTCAAAGCTGGAAACAGTGGCAGTGGACGCGAAGGGAGAGGCGCTGGTCTGCGGGGAGACCTGAGAAGCCATCTCGCGAGGGTCCGCAACTCCACGGCTGGTCATGAATCGGTGCACAAAGTCAATGCCCTCATCAATCTCATCAGCGCTCTCCGGGCTGGCGGCTCGGATTCTCTGGAACATCATCTCGGACTGCGAGAGGCCCTCGGCAACTTGGCCAGAGCCAATCATGGCGATGGCAAACATAGCAGTGGGCTCAATGAGGGAGGCGGTGACGGCAGTCTCGGGGCTAGCAAGGATGTGCCAGTAGCGGGCCGCGGAGGCAACATCGCCCTCACGGACGCTCATGGCAAGAAGAGCCATGGCAGGAGTAGCGATGGGCTGGAAGTTGACAGGCAAGTTGGCGAAGGCCGCGATGGCGGTGAGCTTGTCGCCGTGGTCCGCAGCGCGAGTCGCCAAGCTGCTCATGGGACCCGCTCTGGTCTCGGCCTCGACGACCTGAGCCCAGCGAAGGGCCTCGTTGAAGATGCCGCGGTCAGTGAAGGCCTTGACAAAGCCGGAGCTGACAATGGCGTCCTTGATGTCTCCAGCGCGGACTCCGTACTCCTTGATGATCTTCTCGTAGAACTTCATAGCGCCCTCGACCTTGTCGGAAATGATGTAGGCGTGGATGACGGAGGCGTACACCTCGGCGTCATGCCTGTCGTTGAGAGTGGGCTCGCCCTTGTCGTTAGCAACAGCGAGGTCCTTGTACTCGTTGTAGCACTCGACAGCACTGACAAGGTCGCCGGCAGTAGCGAAGGCGGTGATCATGGCAGGGAACATGGCGGCGAAGGGAGTGACGCGGTTGAGCTCCATGTGCTCGTACAGGCGGAGCATGTCGTCGACACGTCCAGCCTGAGCGCAGGCAGAGATGAGCTGGTGGTATGACTCGGCCGAGTAAGCTGCCCTCTGAGAGAGGACGGACTTCTCGAACATGTTCATAGCCAGGTCGAGACGGTCATCCTCGGAGAGAATGGCGTGCTCAAGCTCGTGCGAAGCGAACATGAACTTGCCTGGCTCGTCCATGCCACCAAAGCGGACACGCTTCTCATCGAGAGTCTTCTTGAGAGCAGCAACCTCGAGAGAGCGAGCGGCAAGCAGGCCAACCAAGATGTTGTACGTGTCGGCGTCAGGCACCACCTTGCGGCGGAGCATGTCAGCGTACACATCCAGGGCCTTGGACACAATCTCGATCTTCTCAGTCGGGAGGTGAATGGCGGCCATCAACAGGGCGTTGTAGGCACTGGCAATGGGCTGAACGCTGGCAACGAGCATGGCCTCGAAGACGGCCGGGATCTCGGCGTAGCGTCCATCTTCGGAGAGGTGCTGAAGGTGGTCGGCGTACACCTGAGATTGGGGGTCCACGGGAGGCGTAGCGGTGCGGACGCTGAAGGGTGTCCGTGATGGGTCGATGGCCGGAGAGTGGTATGAGCGCACAGCGGAGCCGGCAGGGGACGCTGATCGGACGGAGTGCTCGGAAGCCTCTTCCAAAGCTTCTAAGCGGTTCCTGAGTTCGATCTCTTTCTCGAGCGCGGCGTCAATCTGGGCCAGGGCAGCCTGGGCCTCGGGCGGGATGCTTGATGGTGTCTCTCCATCTTGGGCGACGGCGTGCTCCTCGGTGCCCTCGTGGGCCTGGGACTCGCCGGCGAGAACGGAGGCGGGCGTGGGCTTCCACTCAATCTGACGCTGGAACTGGAATTGGCTCCATTCCTTGTCGAGGTCCTCCTCCGAGGCCTCCTGCTGCTGCTTCTGGAGCGCCTCGAAGTAGGCGTCTAGACTTCCATGCTTGGCGGCGAGCTTCTCGTGGCGGTGGTCAGAGAGGCCCGCGCTTGTCCGCTCGGTGTGGAAGGCGGACTGGAGCTGGAGAGACTGGAGACGGCCGAAGCGGTTGGTGTTGCGGCGCGCAAACGAGGGCCGGTTCTGGGTGTTGAGGATGGGATGTGTGGCAGCTACGACGGACTGGGCGTAGCCGTGGGTGAATGATTTCGCGAATCCTTGACGGATGAAATTCTGGTAGAGGGAGGAGTAGATGGTGGGCATTTAGAACTCGCGGGGAAGGGGGGGATTCTGCGGCGCGGGGATTGTCAGTAAATCTCGCGGGTTTCTGTGAGGGTGCTGCGAGCTGTGTGATCGGCAATGACGGCGGGGGAAAAAAAATTGAACCAAAGGAAAAAAAAAAAAGATTTGCGCGGTGCATCGCGGGTGTTCAGACGACATGTGCTTGCTGCTGCTGCTGTTTCGCCACGGCAAAAGCCCGGGCGAAGGGGGAAGCTGCGACCAGAGCGATCGATTGGCAGCGACGGGACGTGGTGGACGGGTGGCGACTGCGAGGAAAACTTACATGGGAAGAAAGATGAAAAGTCCGTTGCAGGTTCATTTGACAGCACTGTAGCCGCCAAACAAACGCGCGAATCTGATTAAAAAGGGGTATTATTGGGATTGGGAGGGAGAGGGAAGAAGGACAAAGTTGAGCGAAGGGGCGCGGGGGGCCAAGTAGAAGTATTAGATGCCGGTAGATTTGCAGCGCGAGTGAAAGCGCAGGGTATGCACCGTGTATGGCGTACGTAGGGGGGTGCTGGCTGCTGGCTGCTGGTAGGAGGCGGGAGTTTGAGATCGGACGGCACCTCAAGTCATCGAGGCACACAGCCGAGTACCTCTACGCAGGACGGCTCCAGTCGCCCTGTATCGCCCCGTCTGCCTTTGCCTCTGGAAGGAACGGGGAATGCAACAGAAGGGCAGCGACGGGCACGCTAGACAAGGGCAGGAAGGGGGGCCATGGGCCGCGGCGGCAGGGGCAAGTGCAAGTGCAGTGACACGCTCCGCTCCGCCCACCAGGGCAGAAAGATGGAGCAAGTTGAGGGACTTCCAGGTTGTCTGTTGCGACAGCGAGTCTGAGACTGCCATCCAGAGTGAGAGCGAGTGACTACTGCTGCTGCGATGGGGAAATTTCTCAATTTTCGCGTGGATTCGGAGCTCGTTCGCATGGACGCCGCCGCCTGCAGCCAGTCACGTCGCCCGCTACCGCCGCGGAGTGGGGCCCTGGCGGCGAAGGGTGGATTCGGGAACTTTAATTACTAAGGTGCGTTTTGGCTCTGCGTCCCCGTTTTCCCTTTTCTGCGGTGGGTTTTTATGACTCAGGCACCAAACCCCGACGGCGATGGCGGCCTGGTTCGCCGCCTGTGAGTGGCTGAAGACGCGCGACACTAGCCTCACCTCAGTGGCTCGCTCTTCGGTCTCCCTTGTCGTGTTTGGACCTTGGCCTGACAAGCTGGGCTCGCAGAAAAAAGCAACGGGTAATTGGAATGGATCGTGACTCCCCAGGGACCGTCTGTCACCGCTTTGCAACAGCTGAGGCAGGGAAGACAGGTGGCCTCAATGCCTGGCCGTTCCGACTTTTGCCTTGCTCTGCGTTCCATGTGCGCGTGCGACGTGAGGCAACGGCGCAAGGCCGGCAGGCTGGCAGCTGACGGTGGAGAGAACGGATGAATTGGCGGCCTGAGTCCCAAAGACCGGCCGGCCGGTGTAGCGGTACTACGCCTACCTACCACCTAATACCTACCTTACTCCGGCCCCGTGCCTACCTACCTAGGCAGTCTGCGTGTCATCAACTGCTGCCTTTCTGCACGCCGAGTACCTTATCCGCGGCGTAGCCCCAAACGGCGGAGGACAGGCAAGTACTCCGTGGTACCTGCCGGCTCGCGGTGCCATCTCCAGCCGGCTTTCGCTCCCGCAGCGAGATGACGACTCCCTGTGGCGCCTGAGGACGCGAGATTGATCATCGCTGCAGGCCCGGCCAAGCTCGCTGGAACGTCAACACAAACACCAAGAAACACGGGGAAATTTGGGGCTGCCAGGGGGGCCTCCCAGCCGGCCAGCGCTCACGAGTCCAGACGACTGCCAAATCAGGACGATGACTCTTTGACGGGCCCCCCTCTGTGGCTACCCTTGGAGCCCCTGCGAGCGAGAAGAAACCGGCACCACTGTGCTCAGGGCGGGCTGGCGGGCTGTCACCAATACCAGTTCCTGTACCTGTACCAGGACCAGTACCAGCCCGTACCAGTACCAGTTCCTCCGTTCCTCCCACTTGAAGTGTCTCCTGCCGGCGAAGGTCGTGGACGCGAATAGATCTCGGCCGCGTGGTGGCCAATCAGCGCGACGGCAATAGTGGGAGAAGCCGGAAGGAGCGGGATGGTCGGAGAGAGCCACAGAGGGACCCACCTGCCTGGGCGAGCGGATCCACCTGCAGGGGCCCTCTGGTGCAATCCCGTCCTGTCGGGAAGCTGCCTCCAGCCCCGCCTTCCACTCCGTTTCCACCACCTGCGCTCTGCTCCGGTACTTCCCCGCTGGTAGCTGCCACTAGAGAAGCTCATTGGTGATTCACCACCAGAATCCCGTCAGTCTTGCAGCAAATTTTTCACGCCTAGCAAGGCTCAAGCTCATGCGCATGACGGCCGGTAGTGTAGCTCCAGCTCGCCGCTCGCAGCTCACAGCCAGCCAGACAGCTTCGACGGGATACAGACAGCTGTGGCTGAAGAAGGCGTCGCTGATGCGGGTTAACAGCTCCTTACACTCTGTACCTATATCGACTCGAGGAAGAGCATCGCCGCAGCAACATGTTCACGCCGGCCGGCCACGTTTTCTAGCCATGCGGATCCCTCCTCGCCAGTCTGAACAGCTGGCTGCAGATCGTCGCGACAAACACGAGCGGGAAAAGAAACAAACAGGCAAAAGCCAACACCGCCAATTCGACCAGCATCGCGACCAGCAGCCCCTGGCCCCTCCCCCTATCCCAACTCCAAGGACCCAAAGGACCCAAACCTCTCTATCCCATGCTCGCACCTCACCGGCCTGTCCTGTCCCTTGCTCCCGCGGACGAATGGCGGCGCTCCCAAACTCGCAGAGTAATCTGCCCCTCCAAAGACCCTGACCAATCCGTAATTATTACCATCTGGAATCTCTGACACGGGAACGGAGATGGCGATGCGATCTTCACTGCCCAACAATTGTCAGATTGTCTCGTCAACTGGCAGCGGGAGCCAATTTGGCTTGGCTCAGGGTTCAGCCGTCCTGGCCCGTCCAAGACCTTGGGACCTTGGGACCTTGTGACTTGTGAGGTTCCCTCCAGGTCGTGCCCTAACAGACGCGACGTTCCGAGACATGGACAAACGCGCCTCCTCCACAATTGGCACACACTCGCCGGCCAGCACCTCCCTGGAGTCTGGCAGATCGGCCGTGGCCAGCACCAAGATTTCCCGCAATCCGTGGGGGCGCCTCGCATTCTGAGGTCACGCGGCCACCAGTCACGAAAAAGAGCCGCCATCGCGGTGCGGCACGACACACTGCCCAGGGACGCAGGTTCCCAGAAACAGGAATCGGCCAGGCACCGTCCTCTTTCCCAAACATGGATCTCCATGGACGGCGATGCAGAATGCGGATGCGCAACTTGCGGGAACGCCCACACGTTCTCGGGGGGCGGGCTTCTGGTTGAGCCGTCTTACGTCCGGTGGCCGGACTATGCGAGAGTTATCCCCGTGCCTCCTTCATCGCTGTATTGTTTGCCGACGCCGACGGCTCAGTGCCGCTACCCGGCGCAGCCCTGCGACCCTGTCCACCCGTCCCGATCTGGTCAGAGGTCACTGGTGGCTGCCGCAGCAATGCGCGAGTATCCCCAGCTTATTCAGCCACTAATGCGCTGCAACCAACCTGCGCCCGGCCGGGATCGAACCTCCGCTTGTCACCGAGATGTGTCGGCTCGGGACTCGGTGTGGACTGTGGAGGATCGACGGCGTACCCAGTCGCTGACCTCACGTGGGGCGCAGCGTACATACAGCCGCGAGTGCAGCAGCGCTGGTCGCCTGGGAGCAAGCATCAGGGGAGACGTCCTGCGCGCCATTACGCAGCATTACGCTTCTCTTGTTTGACTTATTTGCTCCGTGGCGGACTTACCGTACGGCTCCGAGGTGGGGTCGGTGCTCGGACAAAGGCGGCGATGCAACAGGGCTGTGCAGGTTCACAAGGCTGACAGTTGACGATGGCTGGTTGCCAGGCAGCGCGTGTGCCTCACGCACACACACAAGTCAAAAGTTGGCAGTGTGTGTGCCTCACGATGTGCCTCACGAGTCACGATATGGCAGGTGTCACTGCGAGTGGAAACAATGTTTGATGAGAATGTTGGTGTATTCATCTTCGGGCTCAATTGTGGCCCCCCGCTCAGTTCTTCCTCGGCCTTTTTGCAACCTCTCTGCAGTCTTTGCTGCGTACCTAGTGGTATCGAACTTTCTTTTGTAAAAGAAAAAAACAAAGCAATCTTCAAGAAGATGCGCGCACGACTGTCGTCGTCGTCGCTGTATCCCGCCAAACGCCGTCGCTCGAATTCCAAGGTATCATAGTACCATGCTTCGCTAATAGTCGACAATACTCCGTGCAAATTTTGACCAGCACCAGCCTGGGTGAATCCAAATGCATCCCCATTAGATCCAGCTCTTGTTTTTTTTGTTGTGTCGTTTTTTGGTAGTTGAGATGAGATCAAATTGATCCTCTGTAGGAGCTGCCGACTGTGGAGATGGAGGCGCTGGACATGACGGGCTGGATGGAGAACATGGGCCTGACGGGGAAGTCGGAGTCGAAGTCGGCGATGCCAATGCGGCTCGCGACGGCTTGTTCCTTGAGCATGGCAATTCTGGAGATGTTGTTAGTGTTTTGTTTCAAGTGACTGAAAGTAGAAGAGAAAGAGAGAAAGACTTACTCATCTGCGCTGATGCCCGCGAGGTCGAGGTTGCACTTCTTGAAGTCGAAGGGCGCGGAGATCTCCATGCCCCTCTTGGTCTCCTTCCTCCGGCGGATGACCTTGTTGAGGAACACCTTGAAGCCGTCGTTGTTGGAGTGCATGGCTGAGTCGTTTTGCATTGTGGCGGTTGTGGCTGAGGGAGTGGTGGTTTGCAGAGTGACGAGATGTCGTTGATGGTGGTGGGAGCAGAGGCGGTGTTATATCGACGTGGTTGTCTTGTTTCTTTTGTGTGGTTGTACCAGCGCCGCGGTCGTACACAGGGATCGAGTCGAAAGGGATGAAAAGAGTCTTCGACAAGATCGGTAAATCGATTGCTGGGTTTTCCGAGATGATGTCCAATTGTCTCGAATTCGGTGCCACCGTACAAAGAAAGCAGGCCCTTGTTGCTTCGCTTGCTTTTTTTTCGATCTCTTTCCTTCTTTTCTTTCCAGCTCTTTGGTTGTCGGGTTCCTCTTTTGCCTTGTCTTGTCTTGTCTTGCCCTGGTCCGTTGTTGTGGTGAATTTCCTTCCTGCGGCTCAGCCCTTGAAGAAAAGGATCAAATGAGTTTATTGGTTGACTGGGTGTGATTTGATTTTAGTTGTTGTGGATGTTGGGAGGAGATTGGGTATCGAGGGGGAAAAAGCAACGAAAGGGCGGGAGAGGCCAAACTCATATATCTCCATTCCCAGATCGGCGGTCTCGACAGCCAGACCTGCAGGTCAGAGGTTGACTAGTTAGTTTAGCTCGGGGAAGGGGGTGTGTGTGTGTGCGTGTGTGCGAAGGGGGTGTGTGTGTGTGTTGTCTTGGCCGAGACGTACGTGTGCGCAGTACGTCCCCGGGGAGCTTGATTCACACCACACACCACACCACGACGAGCAACAAACCACACGCCCTCTGTTCGGCTGGCTGCCCATCCCATCTCTGTGTGTGTCTCTCTCTCTTGCAAATGCCAAAAGCATCTGCCTAGCGGGGAGGATGGAGGGGGGTGGAGTGCCGTCCGCGGAACCCAAAGGACGTGCCAAGGACAACAAAGTGTCCGTCCGTCGGCCGACGGGCGCCACGCCGCAAACAAGGTTAGGTGGGGGGGAGAGGGGAGGGGTGTCTCTGGTGATGATGCTTCGATGGAGGATTGGGGGGGTGGGTGGGAGACGGACAACGGACGTAGTAGAGGACGGACGCGACGAGTCGATCAAGACAACCTTCTTTTTTGGCTGCTCTTCCCTTTGGTGGTGGTGCATCGAAGGGAGGAGGGGAGGGGGGTCCTCGGCAAGTATTGTTTGGCACTGCCGCGCCCAAAAAAGAACTTACGTGTGTTGGTCGTTGGTGAGCAGTGTAGGCAGACGTTTAGACGTCCGTTCCAACGACGAAAACGAGCAGACGGACAATGGAAAGGTGGGCAAAAAAATCCTGGGCATTGGTAAGCCCACCAAGCCCACACTCAGAGACACATCAGAGAGACTGGTTTCGACTTGAACTTGCACGGCTGCATCGGGGACGTTCGGGAACCTCCCAATCAGAGTACACGATGCCGCTGGAGGGGCCGTTGGGCTTTTTTTTTCTTCCGTGCTGCGGACGGCCGACAGCCAGCCTCGCACCGGAATGCAGTCAGAGTGAGTCAAGAGTTCGGACTGCGGACTGGGCAGACTGCGTGCGTCACGTTCCCTCCTCCATCCCTCTCCTCCGAAAAAAGATTCTGAAACTTGGTCGGCGGCGGCGGCGGCGATGCACACGGACAATTGGGATGGATGGACACACACACCTTCTCTCTCTCTCTTTTTGTTTCAACGTCGTGGTTTGCGTTGGATCGGGGACGTATGTACACGGCAACGCGACAGACGGACGCAACGTCCGCGCAGCAGCGAGACACCAACATTCTGCGCACACGCGATCCGACACGGAGACGGCGAGCGAGACATCACGCGCGCAACGCAAGGGAGCCAGTTTCCCGGGTTTCTTCAGCGCTCGCTGGAGCAGCTGTTTTACAACCAAGAATGACGTGCACCACTGTTGTAGTTGCGGACGGACAGGCACGATGATGCAGGTACCGATCGATGCGCAGACGCAGACGCAGATGCAGAAGCAGACGCAGACGACGACGCAGGGCGGACGCGCATAACCAAGGCGCGCCGGCGAGGCTTACGGCATACGCGGTACACACACACACACACACACACACACACACACACACACACTTGCACAGCCAGTACGCAAATAGCTCACTAGACCATATTCGGGACGCCGCAGCGGTCGCCGAAGACTCACCAAGTATCTCAAAAACTTAGCAGTTTACTGCCTGCTTAAACACCTTTGTAGATAACCACCAAGTACGCAAATAGCTCTTCTTCTGCCTGTTGCTGCCGACCCGGCCCAACTCAAAATGTGAGATGGCACGTCGCCGTCTTGTCCCCCCCCCCCCCGGTCCTCCTTCGGGGATGTGTGATGTGCTGCAAGGGGGTGACCCCCTTGATCGAGGCCATATGTGTGTGTGTGTGTGTGTGTGTGTGTGTGTGTGTGTGTGTGTGTGTGTGTGTGTGTGTGTGTGTGTGTGTGTGTGTGTGTGTGTGTGTGTGTGTGTGTGTGCCTGGCTGGCTGACTGAGCTGTTCAGTGCCACGCCCTGCCCGAACAAGCATTCTCCTTCGGGCTCGCTGCGGCCAGAGACGATGAGATTTGGCCGACCCAGCTGGCCGGCGTGCCGGGGGCCGGTGGGGGCCGCGGGGGCGGGAATGCGATGGGGGCCAGCTGGCCACAGCAGCAGGAGACCAGGTGACCAGGACGCAGACGCAGGGCCACCCCGGGGTCGTATTGGGTTGAATAGTTTGCACGTATTGGGTCGAGGGTTGTCGGGTTGGCCTTGCTCACGACGGGACGCCGAGGATGGCGGTGTTTTTGTGAGTTGAATTTTTCCAGCCAGCGCCGGTCGCACCGCGCGACGAGACCGAGGGGGGGGCGGCCGGCGATGCACGGAGAAGGCGGCGTTATGGGCATGATGGATGGGCATGACGATGAACCACGATGAAGCCGTAACCTCGAGGAATCGAGGGTAGTGAGCCGGACACCGGACATTTCGGCATCGTGTAAGTGAGTCCCTGGTGAATCCGAAAGATTCCATCCATTCCGACAGTCTCAGCCAGACAACTACCGGGCAGCCAGCCCTGTCGCGAAAGACTATGCCACCCAATCTCGCAGTTTTGACATGGCCTTATTGCTTACTACCCAGCAGCTGCTGCGTTTCTTCAGCAGAGTTGCGCCGGTGTTGGTGGCATTCCAGTCTCCCCCCCCTTCGGTAGCTACGGCGAGTCCAAGGCAAGTCAAGGGGTGACCGACATCGAAGTTCTCATCAACAATCCCAATCGAGAAACCCCCTGTGACGATGTCAATCTCACGAAAGCTCCCTGGTATGGGAGGACCCCTGGATTCGAGGCATTCCAGTCATTGAGAGGGAGGGTTCCCTTTCGGGCTTCAACGGGGTGGCCCATTTGACTCTGTTCACGACCTACCTAATCAAACTCAACTCGGGCGCTGCGCAAATGCAATGAATGCGAGCCCGTCCGAAGCCTCCGCCGTACAGGTGGTCGTCGTGGACGCCAAGCCTAGAATGTTCGTTGACCCAGATTGGCACAGCTGGATAGAGTTGAGCTGACGCATCACCACCACCACCACCACCACCACCATTGCTGCTGCTGCTTTTTCTTTTCGTTTCCGTTAATTAACACCAGCTGGGCAGCGGCCTGCAGCAAACCTTCATCTCTCTCACTCTCTCAGTCAGCCACGCCCCCCCCCCCAGATCGTTTGGGCACGCTCGCGTGGTGCTTGCGTACCCACCGCCAAGCAGGGAAGACGACACCCCCATCTGGTCGCTTTCGGGTTGCGCGGTGAGAAGGTTGAGAGACTGGGCAGGGCTCACAGTCAGCCTCATGCACGAGAGCAGCGAAGGGGGGACGCGCCAGCGCCGGGGATGGAGGGCTGTTTGGTTGGTCATCAATCAAACCCCCCAGCAATCTGACCCCGTCAATCACGCATGCGCACACGCACGTTTCCGAGATGGCGGAATGCGAGATTTCGGGCTGGGCGGGCTCTCTCTTCTTGGCTGGCCTTTTTCTTGGCTTCGGAAGAAGAGATCGCCGCGGGAAGGGATCATGATGCTTGTTTTTGCTTCTTTTCTCTGCGTTGTCTGTTGGTGCATCTTCAAATCACTTCAGCAAACCCCGGCCAACCAACCTGCGAGATGAGGTCCGTCGTGCAATCTCACATCTCAAGAGCTGAATCTACAAAAAAGCAACAATTACCCCGTTTTGTAATGGCACGCAGTTTACGGGTACACTAGAGGAACCATTGGTTTGAGTGAGGCTTTCCAACGCAAGGCGGGAATAGGATGCTGCGACATGCATATTCCCCCAGTCTCCACGCCCCCCTCGCACGTAAGGCAAGGCAGCGTAGGGGACAACAGGGCAAGGTCGCGACGCCGTGCCCGCTCGCGCCTAAACCCGAAGAGCGCTGTACGAGAAGCCGCGTCCCATTGGACCGTGGGAGGGGCAAACAGCTGGGGCAAGCTGGTGTGGACCGTGGGCATCTTCTTCATCCCGCGCGTGGCTTCTCGGATTCACGATGCTCCAGGAGCTACTGCGCGTGTTACGGCCGTGATGTGTGGACTGGGGGGTGTGTCTCTGCTGGCCACTGCCAGGGCATCTTTCGGTGTTGATCATTTCTGGCAAGGCCCCGTTTGGACAGGTCCTTCCTTACCTTACCTTACCTAAGGTAACTGTCGACAGCCTCGCGAGCTCGCCATCTGGTTGGCGGGCGGCGACGCCTCGTGATGGTGAGCCTGACGTGTGGCCGACTGACAGAGAATGCCGCTCGACGTCTGACAGTGTACGGCGCAGTAGCAGTAGCTGCCGCGCCCCATCTGTCTGCCGCGTGCGCCCCAAGGACGCCGCAGGACGCCGCAGGACGCCGCGGCACGCCGCTCCAGCGCCTGTCCAGCGGCCCCCACCCTTCCCGCTCCAGCACAGTCCACCGCCAGAGCCTTCAATCCCTCGGGGGCTTTCTTAGGGGGGCGGCCCCCTTCTCCACCCCCCCCCCTCCCGGGCTCTCCACACGCCCCCCCCCAAATCGCCGGCTTCGGCTGTCACTCGCCCTAGCGGCCGCCCTCAGACGGACGTGATTGGGCAATTGGGGCAGGCAATTGGACCTTCCCTCAGTGCTCTCTCTGTGTGGGTCCCCTTCAACGCATCGCCCCGATGCGTCCAACTCCACCAGATCGAGAACATCACGATGCTCGTCGCTAGGCCGCGGTCAAGATCAAGAGGCTTTTTCATGGCTGAGCACGGCAGTTGTCGAGTCAGCACGCCCAGAGCACTTGCCCTCGTCGGTAGATGCTGTCGTTACGCTACACGTGCGATGGATGATAGTCCAACAACCAACCTCCTCTCGTATACGACGTGTTTCCGTTTGCAGAAGACAACTCAACCGTTCGAACACAGCCAAGAGTTGAAACTCACAAGAGAAGCAGAGCAGACCGCAACGCCTCCCAAAATAAACAGTCGCTTGTCGACTCCGATGTGTGGCCCTGCGGCCGAAGACAGAGTTGAGCCTAGGTACCTACCTCACTCCCTCCCCACCAGCGGCCGACTCAACGCTTTCGAAGCCGTCATTCTCTCGACGGTTTGCGGCGCAGTCGTTCTTCTTCTGATACAACAGACAGACGCAGTCACGCAACACCCTACACACAGCAAGGTTTGAGGCAAGCATTCTACTATTGCGGCTGCGGCTGCGCGCTGTCAAAGACTCACAACCAGGACCCTTAACTGCCGCTGCTGCTGCGTCGTTGCCACGATCCAGCCATGTACGCCCGTAAAGCGCCTTGCGACAAGAGTGACTCCATTCACGTCTGACTAACACACGCACACACGCACACAGCATTCTGACTTTCTTTGCGTAATGTCCCCGATCCAAGATGACAATTGTCCGAGACGATCAAGTCCGTGTCACCCCGCGCCAAAGACCGCGTCGGGTTCCGTCTCGTACGAAGCCTCGGGGGCGGGCGCGGGCGGGCGCGGGCGGGCGGGAAGGACCACAATTTGCCGTGCCTTTCTCTGTCTGTCTTGTCTGTCTGTCTGTCACTTGCACCCTCGATCCCTGCGCGTTGCATTGATAATCGACGCCGGACTCGTGATCGCGGTCGTTGTTGCAACAGCTCAACCGCTTGGCCGCTCGCTCGCTGCCGCCTTCGCGCGCTTCCCGCCAGGTTTCAAGGGCCCCCCTCCTGATGCTTCAGATTTTTCGGCGCCGCGCCCTGCTGACTACGCACGGCGAGACGAGACACTAGAGTTTGGTTTGTTTCCGTCGTCCGGCCGTTCATCTCATGACGTCCGGGGACCCTCCACCGGCACGTAACGAGAACGAGACGAGTTTATTTTGAGGAGACGCTCATGCTCTCGCCCTGGCAGTCACACACGCCCTCACACACACCCTCACATAGGTACACCCACACACACTGCCGGCTTCGCTCTCGGACGCAGCAATCCTCAGATTTTTTTTAAACTTTTTTTCCAACCCGTGCGGCCCTTACCTAAACCTCTCTCTCCAGCCAGTGACGGCCTCGGTTTCGGCATCGTCAGGGGGTCCTGCCCGTTCGGGAACCCCTGAGGTGTCACCACCACCACCACCACCACGAGAGCGAACGCCGTCCTGCCGTCAAACTCAACGCAGGGGGACGAACTCGCGGCAGCATATCGCACACAACGCTTCGCGCTCGGTCTGACGATCTGAGCGTTTGTCCGTTGGGCCGATCACGCATCGTCCGTCGGCCGGCGCGCAGCTGAGGCTAATGCTGCCAGGCACTCGCTCTTCATCACGAACGTATCATCATCACCCAAAAGAGACGGACCCAAAAGAGACGGCGCCCGGAAGCCAAGTTTTTCTAGCGTCCCAGTGAGGCGAAGCGAGGCAGACAGGAGCGCGGAAAGATTGCGCACCCTCAGTTTTCTTTCCGCCGCGCTCCTCTGCCCTCCTCCGCCTCCTCCACTTCCATCATCGTGCATTGACGAACCCCTCGTATCGTCCAGAGTATGGTAGCGCGTGTACTACCTACCGTAGGTAGGCAGGCTTGGCCTCCCCGATCTCCTCGCCGCGGCCCCGCCAAAACGTCCACAATCAACTCGCATATGCCCCTCGTTCGAAACACCAACGACTGTCAAGGCAAGGTCACGAGGGCTCTGCCGAAGCCACAGGGCAACAAGAGTGGCTGTCCGTGCGTCACTTTCTTTTTTGTGTGTTTCTTCAGGTCACCGTATAGAACAAGGCTAGAAGACCATCACCGTGCTTCCATTTTCCTTTCTCGAGCAAATGCCGTGGTGTATTAGAGGCGCGGGGGGGCTGCGGTGGCCGTCGCGATCTGTGTGGCGCGTCAAGCCTGCTCCCTCCCCCTCATCCTTCCCCCTCTTCCCCCTCGCCGCCGCTCTGCACCGGTGCCTCCTGTCAAAACCAAGCAGCAAAGCTGGTCCCTCCAGCTGGCTCGTGCGACCCGTCGTGCCATTGCTTATTTGGGGTAGTCCTTGAGGTGGTAGCTCTTCAACTTGACAAATTGATCGTAGCCAAAGCGGCTGAGCGTCTGTCCCTTGCCCGAGTTCTTCCATCCCGTCCACGCTAGGTCCTAAAGGGGGTTTGTCAGTCGCTAGTTGTGACGGTGGCTTAAAAGGAAGGGATTGCGCAGGTGGCTTGACGAGGTGCGAAAGAAACTGAGGCGGAGGGGAGAGGGGGGGGGAAGGGCTGCGGCTGGCAGTTTTGGCAGCTCTGGCAGTTCTAGCAATTTCGAAACACAAAAGGGAAGCCTCTGCCCGTTCCAAGCCTCCCTCCCGCCGGTGAGATCTTAGCTGCGATGGTGCTATGGCCAGCGGCATTTGTGAGGCACCAGGCACAGGACAGGACGCGGAGGATGCCGCGGACGACAAAAGACGGACGAGACACAAAAGAATAAAAAATGGGGAACGGGGAGGGGTCACGGCAGTTCGGGGACGACACGACATCTCGGGAGGGCGATCGGGGGCACGCGAGGATCGGACGATCCCCTCTCTCCCATCGTCCAAGAGGTAAGGAATGTGTCTTGACTCACCGGGCTGGGGAAGTCGCATCGGTTGACGAAGACGGTTCCCGCTTCGACCTGGTCCGCGAGCTCGTAGCCCCGGTCCGTGTCCTTGGTCCAGATGCTCGCCGTCAGGCCGAACTCGCTGTCGTTCATGAGCCGGACAGCCTCGTCGTCATTCTTGACGCGCATGACCGGGATCACCGGCCCAAACGTCTCTTCCGTCATCACCGTCATGGTGTGGTCCACACCCGTGAGCAGCGTCGGCTTGACAAAGTTGCCCTTGGCCGGCGGGCTGCTGAACGACTCGTTGTCGGGTGTCGCGTCCTTGGCGCCCTTGGCGAGCGCGTCCTGGACGTGCGACTCGATGGCCTCCTTGGACCGCTTGGAGATGACGGGGCCGACGTGCGTGCCCTTGTCGAAGGGGTCGCCCAGCACGTATCCCTTGAGCACCTTCTGCACCGCCTCGACGAAGGCGTCGTGGATCTTGTCGTCGACGTACACGCGCTCGACGGAGCAGCAGCTCTGGCCCGAGTTGAAGACGGCGCCGTCCACGATCTCGGCCGCGGCCCAGTCGATGTCGACGTCGTCGCGGATGTAGGCCGGGTCCTTGCCGCCCAGCTCGAGGCCGACGTTGACGACGCGGTCCGACGCCGCCTGCTGCACGGCCAGGCCGCCCGCCACGGAGCCCGTGAAGGCCACGAGCTTCACCTTGGGGTTGCGCACGATGGACTCGATCAGCGTCGGCGAGCCGCAGTGGAAGTACTGCAGCACGCCGCTCGGCAGGCCGGCCTCCTCGAACACCTTGGCCACGCGCTCCACGATCGTGGGCGTCTGCGGCGAGGGCTTGAGGATGACGGTGTTGCCGGCCAACAGGGCGGGAATGAGGGAGTTGACGAGGATGAGGTAGGGGTACTGGGAGTGGTGTTAGCGTGAGTCATGAGGCGGTAAGTCGTGATGTGTCTCAGGAGGACGACGGCGACGACGACGACGACGGCGACGACATGCAACGGGAGAGACGACTGACATTCCAGGCAAAGATGATGAGGACCGGGCCAACGGGCACCTTGCGAATGAAGCGCTTGAAACCCTTCTCAGCCTCGCCGTCCGTGTCCTTGAGGACCTCGTCGCTGATCTTGAGCAGGTACTCGGCGCGCTTCACGGCGGTGGCGACCTCGACGCCCGTGTAGGCGATGGGGCGGCCCATCTGGACGGTGAGCTCGTTGGCGAGGTCATCCTTGATGTTGAGGAGCAGCTTCAGGGCCGTCTTGACGATCTTCTGGCGGTCGGCCAGCGACGTCTTGCTCCAGGACTCGAAGGCCTTGGTGGCGGTGTTGGGGAGCTCATCTAAGTCGGTCTGGGAGATGCCGTTGCGGGTGAGGATGGGCTCGTTGGTGGTGGGCGAGATGGTGGTCAGGACCTCGACGGACATCTTGGCGGTGTTTTCCTCCTTTATTTGGGGTTGCTAAGATGAATTAGAGAAGAAGGGCAGAAGAAAGACGTTGAAAATTGTTGATGGCGATCAAGAGGCAGTTCGCGGCTTAGATATCTCCGTTACCATACACGAATCGTGAGCTCACTGAGGAGGGGTGGCGGGGCAGCGAGGGGCGATAAGCCTCCGTGCTCGGACGGCGGTGAGATAAGCGCGATAAGGATGAGGTAATCAGTCAGTGCGCAGCTAACGGCTGGATCCACTGAAATTTTCAGAGGACCACTGCAGCCATCGTCGTCTGTCTGGATCTGCACGACGATTCGCGAACAAATCGACCAGAGAAACTTTGCCGGCCGCAGCAGTCGGTTTTTGACATACGGAACACTCTACATTCTCCCTTTAACTACGTCCGCCAGCCAATTGCCCACCATGCCCCCCGAAAAGCGAAACAAGTTTCTCGACGCCGACGAGAGCGAGGACGACCTCGACCAAGGCTACGACTCCGAGGCCGAGGAGCTGCGCAAGGGAGGACGCAACGCCAAGAGACGCAAGGTTGAGGAGGACGACGACGAAGACGAAGATTTCAGCGACGAGGAGAACGATACCCCCAAGGCCGCAGCAGCAGCATCAGAAGCAGACGATGCAGCCTCCGACGACGAAGACGCAGACGCAGACCCCGCAACATCCTCCTCCTCCTCCAAAAAGTCAAAACCCTCCTCCGCCGCCGACCTCCTCCCCGACATCTCCAAGCCCCTCACGAAAAAGAACCTCGTCGCGACGGAGGAGGCCGTCAAGAAGTCGGGCGTCGTCTACATCTCGCGCATCCCGCCCTTCATGAAGCCCCAGAAGCTGCGCTCGCTGCTCGAGCCCTACGGCAAGATCAACCGCATCTTCCTCGCGCCCGAGGACCCGGCGGCGCACGCGCGGCGCGTCAAGGCCGGCGGCAACAAGAAGCGCTCCTACACCGAGGGCTGGGTCGAGTTCGTGCGCAAGCGCGACGCCAAGGCCGTGTGCGAGCTGCTCAACGCGCGCACCATCGGCGGCAAGAAGGGGTCCTACTACCACGACGACATCTGGACGCTCAAGTACCTCAAGGGCTTCAAGTGGCGCCACCTCACGGAGCAGATCGCGGCCGAGAACGCGGAGCGGACGAGCCGCATGCGCGCCGAGATCAGCAAGGCCAGCAAGGAGAACAAGGAGTTCGTGCGCAACGTGGAGCGCGCGCGCGTGCTGGACGGCATTGCGGCTACCAAGGCGAAGCGCGGCAAGCAAGGGGGTGGTGGTGGTGGTGCGGGTGCGGATGGGGGAGTGGAGGCGGCGCCGTCGGCGGCGGCAGCAGCAGCAGCAGCAGGAGCGGAGGAGAAGAGGAGGACGGTGTTCAAGCAGATACCCTTGGCGGAGAGGAAGAGCGAGGCCGCGGCCGGGAAGCCGACAGGGGATGTTGCGAGGGTGCTCGGCAAGATCTTTTGAGGTGGGCGTGCGTGTACTACGCCGCCGTCTTGGCCTTGCCGTCGCCGCCCCCCCCCCCCTCTTTTTGTTTAGTGTTGTTGAAGCATAATCGATGTCGATGATAAGACGAAAAGGTTCCTTGAGATCGGTAGCCTCGACGGGGGCCCGGTAAGTGTACGTGAGGGGGGGGGGCGTATCTCCGACCACCGCCAAGCTGGCAGGTCGAGACGCGGAGGTTCGTTGCATCGCCATGATGCCAAGGGCCGGTGATGATTTACACTTGGCAGCTTGGCAGTGAGGCGATGAACGGGACATCTTATGTTGACGAGGCTTCTATAATTATCGTGGCGGTTGATAGTGGGCCAGCCGTCTCTGCTATACTGCGTCTCCCGTAGTATTGGGTCGTTCATATATATAAACTACGTGTCCACGTACAACTACAGGATGGTCGTGACAGAACTGATGAATCTCGCGATGTTGAAAGTCCGGTGTAGTATGGTGTTCTACCTCAAAAATGTGTATAGCCTCACAATCTCCATCACAACTGCTCAACCCTTGATCACGAACAACACCCACCGACTCGAGGCCACCACCACTCCGCCCGCGAGAACCACCGAGACACCCACGGTAAACCGCCAAGATCACTCTCCGTGCGCGATCGAAAAGAAACTCACAGCCGACAGTCGACACACCAAAACCATCACCGCCTCCATCTCGATCACGATCACCACCACCACCACCACCGACCACCACCACCACACCACCAACCGGCATCCAAGACTCTTGGGTCCGTCGCACCACCGCCATCAGATGGCAGCCGGCCGACCGCGTGCGCGCCCGCGCAAACACGAAAAGCATGAGCCAGCCTCGCACTCTACGTTCCCGCGGCGGCCCTGGGGGGTAAAAGTCCGCCTAGAGCCGCACTACTATAAGAATTTCCGTCCGAGTCCGTCCACACCCCTCCTCCCACGCGGCGACCAACCCACGCCGCCGAACGACGACGACGGCAGGGAAGAACACCTGTTCCCTGACCTCCCTTCCCCCTTTCTCACACACACCCCCCCTTCTTCGCCGACTCCCGTCTAAACGCCTAAGACGGGCACGATCGGAAAGGTGGAGGTCTTGGTACGGGCGCGCCTAGACACCGGCAGAAAGTCTGGGGAAGAAGAGGGGGGGAGTGGACTGAGAGACCGAGCGGACGGGTAGATAAACCGGGGGGATAGGGGGGGGGCAAGGGCCTCAGAACCGCCGACGGGGAAGGGAGGGGGGTGTGAATCGGCGCCGGCGTCTATGCCATTGCCACCTGGCGATTGATGCTCGGCCAAGCTGGACAGATGGACAGCATAGACGCCGTTGTCCGCCCACACTACCTTACTCAGTGACGAGAGCGTGGCAGCCAGCCAGCCAGCCAGCCAGGACCAGGCCATCGGACTCGTGATTCTGAAACGACATCGCCGACGGGCAGGGGCCAGGGCTCCAGATGTACATTGTCTGCCTCTGTTGGGAAACTCCATCGTAGGGGAGCCTTGCCGTCCGACGAGCGTACGAACGAACGAACGGACGGACGGGTCGAACCCGCGCGCGGCCGCGGGGTGCCGACCGCACAGGCGCTTCACGGTGGGAAGAGATTCGGCGATTAGAAACCGTTCGGCCGGCGCGCGGTTCCCAGACAGTCGGCACCTTGGGACGATGGAGCGCAGGGAAGAAGGTGGTAAGTACACCAGCGGGATGCCGAGAGCGAGGAACGTGCGGGAGTGCCGGACGCACGTCCTCAAGTGCCGCCGTTGATGATGATGATCCAACACGCCCCCCTCCACGGCCATGAGTCTGGGCTTGCTCATGAGTAAGCGGAGACAGGTTAGAGTTTGGGCATGTCAGAAGGCACATCGCCGACTGAGGTGGGCTGGCCAATGCTTCAACGGCGACGGCGATAACGGCGGCGGGAACAGTGCCCCCAACAAGACCGAGAGTGAAGCGCATGAACCACGTGGTGGCCTGTCTATTCATTTCCAACCCGCAACGCAACGCAACGCCTTGCTGCGTTCGAGCGAGGTATCTGATGCATACACGCCTGCCCATCCCTGACCGTCCCATCCTTTTTGGAGATACCCTTGGCTTTGTTCGTTTTGTGCCTGAGAAATAGCGGCGCCGCGCCCAAGACTCTTGAGAGGAACGACTTCGTCCCCGCAGACGGGCACTTAACCTTAACACCCAACCGGGACCGCAACTTCGGGGACCTCCCGCAAACCATCGCATCCCGTAGTCCATCAACTCAACAGCGCGCACACACCCCCCTTTATTTTCCCGACTAAGCTTAATCATCAATTTGCAGTTCATCCATGTCCTCCAGCAGCTCATCCATGTCGACCCTCGGCGCCTCGTCATCGTCTTCGGTCTCGGCGATGGACATCGCATCCGGGTCGGCGGGCTTCTGCTTCTGCGACCGGTAGACGGCCATGGTTGCGCGGAACTCGTCGTCTTCCTCGACGTCGCGCAGGAACTGCTCGTACTCCTCGTCCATGCGCTCCTGGTCCGCCTTCTTGGGCAGCAGCTCGCCCTCGTCCTTGGCCATGCGCTTGAGCCTCCAGTTGCGGTTGCGGTTCTTCCTCCGGCGCGGGTAGTGCTTCTTGACGAGCATGACGTCGGGTATCGTCGAGGCGTACGCGTGCGACTCCTCGATAGCGTCGAACTCGGGGTTGTTGAAGTTGGTGCCCGTCAGCATGTAGCCCATGACCGAGTCGCCCGCGTGCAGCAGGTGGCCCAGGTGCGTCCTCGCGAAGTACGTCTTGTCGTTGACGCCCAGGTCCGCTGCGCGCGCGACCTGCACCTCGGCGAGGTGCCACTTGCCCTTTTGCACGCCCGTCGGCTCAATGTCCATGACGATGAACTCGACCAGCGACTTGACGTCCGCAAGAGAGTGGAAAGGCGCGCGCCAGTAAATGTCTGAGGGAATGCTTGCTGTTTGGAGGGTGTTGGGGTCGAGGAGGTATACGGCGGTGCCAATCTTGTGGCAGAGGACCAAAGGAGAAATGTTGCCTGACGACTTGGCCAGCCTGATCGGCATGGCGACAAGGTCGTCACGGCAGATGGGAATCAGCTCAGCCGAGAAGGTGAACTTGTATGACTTGGTAGATGTGTGAATATCCTGGGAAATAAGCTCCTGCGACTTCTTGACGCGGCAGGGAACAACGGAATTGAGGAAGTCGACAAACTTCTCAGCCTGATTCCTGGCCGAGAAGAAGAAATCGATTCCGTCCTTGGCCTCCTTGATGTTCAACGTATCCTTGTGCGCGCCGTGCTTCATGATCAACTGCTCCAGGAAGAGGAACGTCCTCTTGTGCAGGACCTTTTGACGCACCTGGACGGAGGCGCGCCACACGTTGGCCGTGTATGATTTTGCGCAGTCGGGGCATTGCTGGTATGCGACGATGAAGACGGCCTCGAAGGCCTGCTGCAGGAGCACACCGCTCTGGACCTCATCCTGAATGGTGATCTTGACCTTCACACGCCTCGAGTGCGGCTCGGTCCAGACAAATGAGGCGTCGATGATGCGCACCTTGTGCAGGCCTTTGAGCTTCTTGAGACAGAGGGCGAGAAGCTCGCGGGATTCGGGGGCGGCAACGATCCAGCTGGTGGGGGGCAGGAGCCATCGGTCGCAGTCTCGGCAGAAGTTGAGGGTGGCCTCGCGCTGGACGCCGGCCGAGATGTCGACAGTCAACTTGATACAGTCGTAGCAGAGGGCATTCGCGGCGGTGGTGCCGTCGATGGGGGCGCCGCAGTTGCAGCAAAGAATCGTGGCGGTCGACATTTTGTTGTCGTTCTCCGTCGATGCCCCTATGGTTTGTTCGACTTGCAAAATGTAGACGGCACGGCAACGGGGGTATTGGGATATTTGGGCAGCCGTGGCGGGGTTGATCTCGACAAAGTGGGATGTCCAAAATTTTTGGCAGATAAGGATGGCGGGGTGCTTATCAACGAGTCACGTGTTCCAGTTTTTTTTCCTTTGCGACGGCGCCAGTGGCGGGCTTTCGTCACTGGTCGAATCCCTGCCATTACTAATCCTCCAACGCACCGGGAGCAACAGAGGGTGCTGTTTGTCATTGCGATATGCAGTCATATTGAACTGTGGGCGTTGTGACACATTGATGGCTTGGCACTGCATCTTTGCCTTCGTCAGAATGGTCGATTCGAGTCTGCATCCGAGGGCTTGCTGAACCGAATCTGCGTGCCTTGCCTCGGCGTCCCGCTACACGTGATGTGACTCATAGCGACCGAGATTGTGGCCAGTGATGGCATCGCCGGTAGCTCCGGGAGCCGAGCTTTGTGGTATTGCCGCTGTCGGCCGGTGCTTTGACGCCGTGGAACCCCAACCAAGTCGAGTACCACGACGGCGCAGCGTGCAGAACCACCGTAAACAGACACATATGACCGGTACCTGCCGAATAGCGAGACTGAGAGGTTCAGCGCGCTGGATCATGGCGTGCTCCAAGCAGCCCCCAATGCCACGACCGAGGCTGGCGACCGCAGCTCCCGTCTTGGCACAGGAGCACTCAATTTCAACGTCGCGTCTTCTTCTTCTTCAAGACCATGCGCACGGCACAGAACTCAATGAAAAAAGAGATTTGAGAACCCAGAAGGGATCATGTTCCAAAAATTGTACGTCGTCGACGCCGCCGACGACGACGACAGTAGTTGGTGCAAGCGCGCCGCCACACGCCCGCACCACGCCGACTGGCCCCGGCCCCGCGGGCTTCCTGCGAGAAGAGGTCAGCAGTCAGCAAGAAGTTTGAAGCAAAAGATTTGGCCGCTCCTGGCAGAGACAAGTGTCTGCACCAGGCAGAGCCGGCCGGGTGTGCAATGGCCAGTCCTGGTCGTGGATGGCGCCCTCCATGCTTGAGCGAAGGGGCCCGACGCGGCATGAGGATGGGTTCTTAGACCGATCCGTGATGTGAGAGAAGAGAAGTGTGGTCATGGGAGGGGAGAGGGAGGAGCATTATATACGAGCAGGGGAGGGACACGGATCAGTAATTCGTGTCCGGAGGATGGACACGGTGCTGCAACGGAAAGTACAGGACGTGGGTAATGCCACATGCGAGGGAGGTGCTTTCCTCCCAGACGAGATTGAGGACCTTGAGAGCTGTGGGAGCAAATGCGTTGGGCAGGAGCAGATACCCTCAGAAGAAGGAGCGCTCGTCATTGCCAAGCTCCATGCAGGTGTTAAAGGAAGGGACCATCTTGCCGGCTTACCTACCTGCCTTACCTTCGTAGGGAGGGACCTTGCTTACGACTCCAAGGAATGCAGGTGCGAAGATGACTGGAGTTGAGGGCAGTTTCTGTGATGCAATGCCATCCTTTTGATGGGTGCCAAACACGAGACTCATCAGACAAGTCTGCATTCAGAGCCCACATCCACACCAACCCGGGAAACTGACAGGAACTCCTTTAATACGTTTGCACAACAGAATATAATCATGTCTTTATTCCGTAAATCATATACGTATACAGAGATGCCGTTCTATGTATCCTTTCTACTCTTGAAGCGCATTTGAAAAGCCTTCATGTCGTCGTTCGAGACAAAGTCTCAGTTTAATCTCAAGGGTATAGCTGCCCAAGACTTAGAATCAATCTCGTCTCGTAAACGCGCGGCTCAAGACTTGCCGTTCGTCTCCTCGCCGTTCTTGGCCTCCTCGCCGTTCTTCTGACCCACGGGACCGACGATGGCCTTGGCTTGCTGCAGGTCCGCCGCCAACATGCCGAGGTGCAGGACGTCGGCCGACACGGTGATCAGGCTCATGCGGTTCGCGGCCTCCTTGACCTTCTCGGGGCTGCCGTACGGCGGCGCAGCGAAGGCGAAGCCGGCGTACGGCTTGTCGTGCTTGTCGATGGTGTCGAAGAAGAGCTTCGAGATCTCGAGCCACTCGGGCTCGTCGTGGACGCCGCCCATCTTGGCCGGCAGGTTCATGCTGACGCGCGCGTCGAGCGTGCCGAACCACACAACGTCAATGTCCGGGCACTCGGTGAGGATGGCGTCCAAGTTGCGCACGCCCTCGGCCGACTCGATCTGGATCATGATCGCGGCCTGGTTGTTGACGCACTTGTGGATGTCGCTGTTGGGGTCGTAGGGTGTGTCCGTGAGGAAGGGGATCAGCCGGAAGGGCGGCGCCGACCGCGTGCCGTTCTGCTTGGTACCGTACTTGGCCGCTGAGAGGACGTGCTTGGCCTCCGCGACAGTCTCGACCTGCGGGATGACGATGCTGGCGCCGCAGTCGAGCGCGTAGCCGATGGCGGCGTGGTCGTGGCCGGGAACGCTGTATGGAAGGATCATGTGTCAGTGAAGGACCCAGAGAGAGGGCGGGGGCGCGGAGGAATCCTTACCGAACCCAGGGAATGGTACGTCCCTGGCTCATGAAGATGGCTTCGTGGACCATCTCGAGTTGGTGTTAGCGCCATTGTAAAGCAGGAGCTTGGCTTTCGGCAGTCAACATACCGACGTCATGGTCTCGACGTTGCAAGAAGTGTGCTCCCAGTCAATCCAGACGGCATCATATCCCATAGGGGCGAGGAACCGGGTGATGGGGAGGGAGCTGAGGCCGGCATAGTAGCACAGCAATGGGGGAATCTTCTTCTCATGGGCGTCTCGGATAGCTTGGCGGGCCTTGTGAGGCTGGAAGAGTGAGGGCGCGGCGTAGGCGTTCATGCCCTGGGCGCCGACGTTCTTGTATTCCTCGCCCGTGAACGACATTTTGGCAACCTTTCTCTGTTATTTCTCTGCGTTTTTGGCCACCGATTTCGCCAGCAGCTATGAGGTCTTTTCGATGAGGAGATGAGAGATAAGCAGATGGAGAGATGAGTTTCACCAGCCGTTGAAAAGGCAGCTGGAAGATCACTTCTTATATGCCGTTGGCGCCTCGATGTCACATTGCATCGGTGGAACCTCGAGGGACCACCAAAAGCTCACCGGGGTCACCCGCATTTACTCGGGGTTCCTCCACAAATAACGATAACGCGGGGTTCGGACGGAATGATGGTGCCGTCCATTATTGACAGCGGGCTTCTGCGGGCTCGGACTTCTCACTGTTCGGGGGCTCGTTATCCCCATTAGGACCCCATCCACCATCGAAACGTTAGCCTGAATGGGCGGGAGAGATACTGAAGCGACGCGATGGATTTGACGATGTAGGTCCACCTGGTTCTCACGTCAGCTAACAAGGAACTTTGGCATGCCGCACGGGCTTAGAGTTGCATTGTTTGAGAGAGATATATTACCCTTGATCTCGAAATAGGTAGCATCTTCGCATACTAGACCAATGGGATAACCTGCTTGCGCTGAACGCGAGACGGCCCATCGGGATGGGCAAGCGATATGGAGCCATTATCCCGCTGAAGGGAACGTAGCGCACAGTATCAATGCAGCAGCATACTCGTAGTGCTGATTGACGACGACTGTTTCCTTCTCGGACGCGGCCCGACTCGGGCAACCGCCGAGCGACCGCTTGCGTAGGCACCAGCCTTAAGGAAGGGCTTAAGACGTATGTGAAAGAACGATGACAGAGATGACAGGTTTAGGCTTCGCGCTAGAGGTTGCCTACCGCAGTAGGTCTCACCACAGGATCAGATGCGCGACGACGGCGAAGTAAAGCCAAGCCTTGATTGTTTCCCTCTTTGGACACGGCGACTAGAAAATATCCCATAGGGAGATCTTGCCGTCTTTGCTCCCGGCGGCCAGCCAGTGAGCAGTTTGGGCTTGAAGAATGCGCCTGTCTTTGACGCTCAATTGCCCCGTGCGAGAGACGAGATCGTGGGGCTGGCCCTGGGGCTCGCCTGAAGCCCCTCGGGTCTCTTCCGCCCGAGAATGGCTGGCGCCAACGCTGGCCAAGGCGACAGCATAGCATCCGACCTGGTGCCATTTCAGAGTGGCCACCTCCTTGAGGGTCTTGGAAGAATAGACGCGGACCGTGGAATCCCACCCTGCGGTTGCAAATATGCGTCCGTCGTCGCGGATGCGCAAACCCTGCTGGCCAGAGTGCTTGGTGTTGGAGATTTTGAGCGGCTGCTGGACGGGTTGGTCGTCGACGGCGCAGTCAGGGCCCGGGATCGGGTGCTTAGCCACAACGGCGTCGGCCCCGGAGGTAAGAAAATAACCCTGATCCGCGACAACGTCGAGCGACAGGATGGGCTGTCCGTGGACCTTGGACAGGTAGACGGTGGTCCACGTTCCACCAGATGCGAGCTGCAGTACCGTTGCCAAGCCGTTCTCGTACGCGGCAACGAGGGTCAAGGTGCCATTGGCGGACGACGTTGTAGGCGAGGCTCCATCGACGTACAGCAGGGCCAGGGCCATGACCATGCCGTTCTTATCGCTGGTTCTAACAGTGTGAAGGCGCTTCTGCGACGGTAATTCGTAGATGTCCACCTGTGCCGCGGCTCACGGGTCAGGTTCCGTACATCAATGTGTCTCTCGCGCAGGCGAAGACCGGGCCAGCCCGGAGCTTGCCGGGCTTAAGGCCCGGACATAGAGGGCAGCGCAGGCGGGGTGGCAGACTTACCGACTCCGAAGCTAGCGTGTTTGGCACCGCCAACAGCATGCTCGCCGTCGCAGACGCGTCGCCGGCTCGGGGAACACAGGAGGCAAAGGAGCAGAAGTTCATCGTGTTGACGTCAATCGTGAGCAGCGCCTGAGGCTGGGCTCTGGGTTCTGGTGTCTCGTCGAGAGGCAGCTTCTTGCTGAGATTGGCTTCGTCCTCGCGGCCAAGCTTCCACACCACAAGCCTGTGATCCCGACCGTGGCTACACGAGAGTCAGAAGCGGTGAGCGTGCCAAGTCGGTAAGAAAAAGAAATTTTCATAAGGGGAAAAATCAAATCAAATCAAATTCTCACGTTATTATGCGGTCCGCTCCCCATCCTTGGATGCCCAGGATGGCGCTCTCGTGCGGCCGCCAGACGGCTGTCGGGCGCATAATGGTGAGGTCCCAGAGGACGACGAAGCCGTCAGCGTCGCCGCTGACCAGGCGCTCATTGCCGCGGATGAAGCTGAGGGCATGAACTTGGGCCCTGTGGCCGCGGAGTATGGACTTTGGTTGTGGCGTAGAGTCGGCCATGTTATCGCCGGGCGGTCGACTCGGATCCGGTGAAGGAGAATTATGGTTGAGGTGTTTGCAGCCTGAAGCTGTCGCCGGCGGAAACCAAAGATACAGTGACTTTGCTGATGTTGGACACACTGTGCTTTCAGGTAAACTTGACACTAGAAGTGGGGCGCAGACAGCGCTGAAGAGGTTAGGGGAACTACCTACAGTGCGCACAGTACGAACTTCTGCCTAGAAACCTGCTCGCTGATTTGAAGGGCCACGATGCTATTGCCCAATCAACGCCTTCGCAGAGGGGTCTGTAATCCGGGAGAATCCTCACAGATACAGTCAACTTCTCGAAACAACCATCTCACGTCAGATGCCTCGAATCCTCCGCCACGTTGTACAAGATGATGTGAGGTGGTAAGCTGGGTCCAAGAAGACGGAGCTTCGGGGCTTGTACGCCCAATGAGCTGCGTGTGTCAGCCGGATGCCGCGGGAGCAGTTACAAAAGGGTGAGACCACGCATCAGATAAGCCCATTCTCACGACACGAAGTAGACGAAGCCGTTGTCTGGGGGACGAGGGACAGCAGACTATGACCATATGCCCATCCCGCCAAGGTAGGTAATTAGGGGCTAGGGCTACTTGGGGCTGCCAGTCTGGGCTGTTCGGCCAAGACCCAGTGAAGTCATTTTAGAGTTGCAAAATATCCACCAAAGTCCCTCTGGGTGCTGTCTTCTGGTTGTTGAGACGAACACGGTGTCTGAAGAAGCGCATCCGGCCCAAGCCCTTGATTTTGCTTCACTTTCGTAAGTTGCGACTACCTACTCCCAGTACGGTAGCTGGATGCTGCTGCACCCGGCTGACTCCCCTTCGGCTGGAGATTTGGGGGTGGCTTCGACCTTATATGTCTCCGGTCATTGGCCTGTCTGACTCATCGGACCTGGACGCCGGGTATCTGAATCAGCAGTGCGGCCTCGAGTTCGCCCGCCCTCGCGAATAGAATAATGGTAAAGTGCGGGCGTTGCGGGCAGAGCGGCCGAACCACCGAGTGATCCGGTCCGGGTCGGATGGGGGCGGCGGAGCTGCTCGGTCCACGTAAGCTCAGGAGGGAATTCCCGTTGACGGACGGTTGGAGAGGTGGACGATTGGACATGTGGCCGGTTGGCCAGCACATCCGTATAAAACTTAGTAATAGGTAAGTAAGTAGGTATATGTACCAACTGCTCGGATTCGACATGCACGGGTAAATCCTCTCGGGCCAGATGAGCATGTCAGACAGCAGCGTCCAGGGAGGCGGGAGGGTGTGCGGGAGAGGATGTGTAGCGGATGTAGATGTACGGCGCGCGCAGCATGTAGACGGAGCTTGGTAATCCAGCATGGGAAATGTGTGATGGGAATGGCGACATTCCGCCAGGGTGGTGCACCTTTTCCATTTCCAGATGGGCTGGACTCGGAGGTGTGCCTGCCACCCGGGGTCTGATTGGCCCGACCCTGGGGTGTAGGGCCGGCCGAGGCAGATTTACGACCCGTGCAAGCCGTGGTCGAGATTTACGGTACCTGCACTTTCCTTTCACACTCGCTCCTTCCCTCTGGCCCGTCCAAGGGAGGTTAGCTCCTGCGAGCCAGTAGGCAACTGCCACCCCAGACACGCAGCTTCCCTGAGTCAACACATAACCATAACTCATACGCCATTACATAATCGCCCTCCTGCAGCTCTCGTAAATCTGAGCGCGGGAAATCTGACGGACACGTGCGCCGGCAACATTGGCACGCAAAAGTCGCCGACGACCCTCTCGCTCCTCGTTCTGCCCTACGCCGCGCCCCCCCCTGGCTTCGACATCGTCCTCACCCGACCTGATGGGCCCTCGGACGAGAGAGATCGACGTGCCCCGTCTGGCGCCGTCCTGCTGGTCGTCCATGCCCTTCGCTGGCTCCTCTGGCCCCCCGACTATCTCCTATTTCCGGGTTGGGGAGCCATTCGCGTGTTATGGTGAATCAGTGGCTCACATTTGACTTCGCTCTGACCTTAGACTGCAGGCCGAAGCCACTCGTGATGGACCCCTGCTCCCGTGCCCTGGCGGGCGAGTGATTCATGCCATCGTCTCCTGGCGTTCTCAGCTTACTCGGGCAGACGCCGCAATTCCATTCGCCAGTTGTACGAAAATCTCCTCTCCCACCGCGTCCGCAGACCTTATCATCACCACTGTCCAGGCTCAACCACTCCGGTACGATGGCCCGAGAATCGCCTCCCATACGGCGTGACGCTTCAACAAGCTTACTTGGCGGCACAATCTGGACGCCCGTGGTCCCGGGTCGACCCCACCGCATCTGATGGAGACCATCTCGCAGGCTAAGCTTAAAGAGCCTAGAAACAATGGGCTTATTGATGCTTGTTTCTTTCTTTTTCCTCCGCGCGTCGTCGGATCTTCGTGCGACTCATTCCCGCAAAAAGTCCGCAGTACCGAGCGAGTCACCGGCAGGCGAACCATCAGGGAGGGTCACGGCCCCTTTACAAATCAACATGGCCAACATTGCTCCGAGATGCGATGGGACGGGCGCTGCCTTTGATGATGTGGCGCCGTCAAGTGGCCAGCAAGCGCAGCCTTATCCGTCTGCAGCCTCCAACAAGATGCCGGTGAAACTCGAGCTATTCTCAACAGAGACGAACCACAGCCGAGTAGGCGCAGTCGAGCGTGTTTTAGGGCCGGATCGACCCCAAAAGTGCTGCCGGCTCTGACCTCCGCCGCCCGCTTAACTCCCTTTGACGCTTCTCCCAAACTCCGCTGGCCAGCTGCGCACGCCCTGGGATTACCTCATATCTCCTTCTTCCTCCGAGTCGGCGGAACCGGTACTGTACATGCACCCTGCGCAACGGGCATCCATGCAGCTGCAGCCCTTCTGCTACCAGACAGGGGACGGCACAAGTACCGTCAGCAAGTTGCTACCCTGCACGTCCTATGGGATGGTAGGAGCCTCAGAGTCACACTGAGAAGTTTTCGAATCCGCAAGGGATATTGCGGACTTTGGGAACATTCCTAATCTGTACCCGGTGAGTGAGTGAGACTGAGATGAGATGCGGCGCTTCGCCAAGGACACTTTCACAACCACCCACGCGGCACGCAGGCGGAGATTGGACGCCCTGGTTACCAAGCAGCAACGCCCAACTCGTACAGACTGACTGACGGTCTGCTTCGGACTCGATGTACAGTCGTCGTAGGGCTTACCAATGACGCCGTCCCAACACACCAGACCCCAAGACACACACTCTCTCGAGTACTGTGGTATCGTTCCGGCCTAACGCTTGTTGCCGTTATGCTAAGGCAACATAGGTACAAGTTTAGTCTCGCACCATACACCATGAGCCATCGCGTCAAATGTCTCCGCTGTGTGAGATGATGCGCGGAGGATGCCCCCCCTCAGCTTGTCACTGCGTTCTATCCACTCGCATCCAGACCCAAGCAGACGTACCTACCTGCATCCTGGCTTTCTCCTTGCCCCGAGCGGCGGGCCGGCGTCAACGTCCCCAAAGTCTGACCTTTACTGCTTGTAATTCATCGCGTCTCCTTCACATACATAAAGGGTCCGGCTTTCCCCCCCGGACTACCATCCCGTCCCAACTTGTGGCCCGCGCTTCAGAAACACCTCGACTCAACAAGCCCGGAGTCTTGACCAGGATTCCACATCAAGGGACTTTCACTCATATCGAACTTTACTTCCACAACAACAGTCAAGTGGCGTAAGCCATCACCGCCACGATGACATCTACCACGAGCACTCTGGTAACGCCTCGCGACCGCAACGACCGCGGCGAGAAGGATCCGGAGAGGACTCCGTCGCCGTCTATGCTCGCCGAGGAGGGAACTGTCGAGAAGAAGGAGGAGATCGGTACGGGCACCGATGAGGAGGCCGGTGAAGTACAGCCGCAGGAGGAAACGAAGGCCGAGTACCCGTCCGGCATGGTTCTCGGCTTCGTCGTCGTTGCCCTCGTCCTCAGCGTCTTTCTTTTTGCTCTCGACATGACCATCGTCGCAACCGCTATCCCCAAGATTACCGATGAGTTCAAGGGTCTGGACCAAGTATCCTGGTACGGAGCCGCCTTCTTCATGTGTGTTGCCGCTTTCCAGTCCACATGTAAGTCTCGCACCCTTCCATCACATTCATCACAACACTGACGAGATCGCGAACAGGGGGAAAGGCCTACAAGTACTTCCCGCTCAAGACGTGCTTCCTCCTCTCCATCCTCATCTTTGAAATCGGCAGTCTCATCTGCGGTGTCGCCCCCAACTCCGTCGCCCTTATTGTCGGCCGTGCCATCGCCGGCGTGGGCGCAGCGGGCATCGGCTCCGGAGCCTACACCATCATCGGCTTCTCTGCTCCGCCTGACAAGCGACCCACATTCACCGGCATCATCGGCGCCGCTTACGGCATCGCCTCCGTCGTTGGGCCTCTCATCGGCGGTGCTTTCACCGACCATGTCAGCTGGCGCTGGTGCTTCTACATCAATCTCCCCATCGGTGGCGTCTCTGCCGCCATCATCCTCTTCTTTTTCCACACCCCGCCCCAGGCCGTCCCCGTCAAGGCCAGCTTGCGCGAGAAATTCCTCCAGATGGACCTCATCGGTACCGCCCTCATCATGGGCGCCACTATCTCCTTCCTCCTCGCCCTCCAGTGGGGCGGGCACACCCACCCCTGGAACTCGTCCGTCGTCATCGGCCTCTTCGTCGGCTTTGGCGTCATCATCGTCGCCTTCATCGTTCTCGAGTGGTACCAGGGCGAGCGCTCCATGATCGCGCCCCGTCTCATCAGCGACCGCACCGTCTACATCTCCTCCGCCTACGCCTTCTTCTTTGCGGGTGCCTACTTCGTGCTCGTCTACTACCTGCCCATCTACTTCCAGTCCGTTGACAACGCGACCCCGACGGAATCCGGCGTGCGCAACCTGCCGCTCATCATCGCTGTCACCATCGCCACCATCGTGTCCGGGGTCTCCATCTCCGCGACCGGCCTCTACACGCCCATCCTTGTCGTCGGCGCCGCTCTCGCGACTGTGGGTGCCGGCCTGCTTTACACCCTCGACATTGGCACTGGCAGCGACAAGTGGATCGGATATCAAGTCCTCGCTGGTCTCGCCTGGGGTGCCGCCTTCCAGGTCCCCATCATTGCTGTCCAGGGGACCGTCAGCGAGACGGACCTGGCCTCCGCCACTGCCACTCTGCTGTGTAAGTCCCTCCGCGCCCAAGTTTTACCCAACATCGCGCTAACATTCGCAGTCTTCCAAACCGTCGGTGGAGCCTTCTACGTCGCCGCCGCCCAGTCCGGCTTCCTCGTCACCGTCCTCAAGAAGGTCACGGAGAACGTTCCCGGCGTCGACCCCAACCTCGTCGTCCTCACCGGAGCCACCGAGATCCGCAACGCCTTCCCCCCTGAAGCCGTCCCGGGCGTCATCCAGGCTTACATGGACGGCCTCAAGGTCGCCTTCGCCCTCGCCGTCGCCGGCGCCGGCGTCTCCTTCCTCATCTCCCTCGGCTCGAGGTGGGGCAAGCTCAACACCAAGAACATCGCCGGCGCGGCCTAAAACGAGTGGACGTTGTAGGAAATGTGTCTCTTCTTTTTGGCTGTTTCCAGCTTTGATACCTGTCTTTCCCAGATACCATGTGCCCAAATTGTTGGACGGAAACCTTTTCTTTGCATAGAATCTAATGACGGTCTCTTGGGATGGGGGGCTGACGGCGTTATGGGGATAAATTGTTGAGGGCTAAAAGATCCTCACAAGTGTACTTTGGATGTAACCAGCTCGACTCTAATGGTTTATGAGCGTAATGTTTAGACGCATTGATATATGAAGGGATAGAGTAACACCTACCTCGAGTTCTTTAAATACCGTGGCAATCGCTAGAGTGACATTGATGCTCGTGATGAAGTGTTGGCGTGAGCATCTGGTTTTGTTGCTCTTGCGGGACTGGAGAAAACGACGAGGAGACGTCATGAAATGGCCAGGCATAAAACGAAATAGGCGCGGCGAACCCGACCAAGAATCCAAAAAGCACTTCCCGAAGAACCAGAGCGATGCCAAAGGCCATGTCTTCGATTCGTTATTTATGTATCGAGTACTACCCCTCTCTCAGGCTCGAACAAGTTTCAGCATAAACCAACCGCTACCCACGAGTGTGTGTAGTGCAGACAAGAACAGCCATCAGGCATTCAAGTACGATGTCCCGTCAGCACCAGTGAGATTGACCATGCGCACCAGATCCCATTGCAGAGACATCAGCATGAGGTTCGGCAGATTTGATTCCTCGTCTCTGAATATCTCAATGGTCTCACCATCACTGACAGGCAGAGACGTTTCGACATTAGTCATCGTGATGACTCTGGGTGCATGTCTGCTAGCATCGAAAGGTTGGGATGCTGGGTCACTGTCCACTTGCATGGAATCGACCGAGGTTGATTCAGGCTTGGGATTGAGTTGAGAGCTCAGTAACCTTGGATCCGTGTCCAATGGGATGGGATTGAGGGGCCGGGTCTTTCTGTTGGGCCGTCCGAGCCAGCGAAAGTGCAAGCTGACTCCCCTGCTTACTCTTGCGTTCGGGACACATTGCCTCTTACCCGGGGTGCTGTCTGAGGCGCTTGGCCGCATTTCTGTCCAAGTCTTCTCCGTCGTGCCCTGGGGATCCAGGCCGTAGTATCCCTCGGCCCACTAGGCATGAAGCATGGGGTCCAGTCCGATGATGTTGCCCAGGTCCGTGGTGGTGCTTTTTGGGGACAGGCGGTTGTCGTCTTTGTAGTTGAGCAGGGTCTCCAGACAGTCCACCTTTTCGTCGCTCCAAATTTCGCGGAGGCATTCCGTGTCGAAGCCCGGTCTGCGCTTCTGGACAATGGCCGGGCAGATGGGTATGTTTTCGGCGCCCATCTCCTTGGTAATGATGCAGTCGGGCCCGTCGTAGGCGAATATGACTCGGTCCTGCCAAGCTGGTTAGTTACTGAATTTCTCTGCAGTAGCCTGCGGCCAACAGTCTTTGGTAGCAGGAGGGCAAGGGCGTACTGATTCTGGAAGCGAATCTGTTCTCAGCCGTCGAGCCCCAGTGGTGAGAACCGAAGAAGATTTGGCACAGTCTGCAAAAAAGGCGTGGGATTAGTAGGAGACCTTTTTAAAAAGGAGCGATAGATAGCTCACACATGTCGAGGAGCGTCGTGACAGTGCTGGTGCACGTCCTGACGAAGCCGGTAACGTCAAAAGTTCGATCTTTCTTCGTTATAACGGATTTATAACACAGCCCGGTAAGTTTGTCGATATCGGCGACCATGAAGGCAGCCCAGAGAGCGGCCTTGAGATCGTCGGATGTGAGGTCCTCCTCGAAAGCTGCGTCTTTGAATTGGCCTGTCATCATCAGTCGGAGATCGATGTCGGTGATGAAATGGCCAAGCGGTTGGTCAAGAGTCAGGGATTCGGAGGCTGGTGGGAGGGAGGCTCCTTCGCTGCTCCCGTGAGCCGTCTCGCCTTCGAGGTCCATATCCATGATGCAGTGGTGCGATTGATGATTTTGTAGAAGATGATATTGGATTCTGGGAAGATGTGTAAATGGAGGAACCCGGCCACGCGTGCTGCAATGTAAGTTGTTGGACAAGATGCTTGATATAGTGCTCTTGCCTCGTAGACATCACCTCGCGTCTGTTCTGGAAAGAGCAGGGAAAGTAGGGCGGCGGCCGCCATTCCTCCTGTCATTGACTTTTTCCGTACGCCTTACCATCGCCCCTGCCGTTGTACTTGGATGCGGTTGGCTCTCTGTACAGGTATCTTGGGAAGTTCAGGGCAAAGGTTTGAATTGGGTTTCTGACCATCATGTCCGTGAAGCCAAGAACTGATGCAATCTACTGTCGTTGGATCGTGAGCCTGCGCATGGATGTTGTGATAATCACCTGCACATGCTGCGTCTCTTATAAGGCAGGTGAAAGTCATATTTGCCGTAACAAGTAATAGAACATACCTAGGTCGTGGTCATCATGATCGATCGCATCACAAACTCGACGAGACCAACCCCAGCCCTACTGCTTCAGTGCTTCTTGCCGGCATGGAGCTCGTCTGCACAGTATTGAGTCTCTCGTGATTGACCTTTTGAACTCCTTTTGTCTATTCAATTCGCTCTAAATCAAAATAAAATCGGTCCACCTCATGCGCCGGTAACCTTGACGCTGCCATCCTCCATGCCAAAGTAGGCGGCAATCGGCTTCTGCGCGAGACCGAACTTGCCGGCCTGGGCTGCCTGCAGCCCGTTGAGGCCGTGGAAGATGCCGATCTCGACGATGCCGGGGATCAGCAGCAGCTCCTTGGCCAGCGCCGAGACCTCCCACGCGCCGCTCGCGTTGCGGCCCTCGGTGACACCGTCCTGGGGCAGCAGCAGCTGGGGGAACGGCGCGTCAATGATCCACATGCCGTTGTCGGTGACGACCTCACCGGCCTTGCCGGGGGCGCCCGGACGGACGAGGGGCTTGACGGAGCCGAGGTCCGTCAGGCGGTCCAGGACGTCCGGAGCGGACATGGGGAGGACCTCGATGGGGATGGCCTTCCAGTTGGTGAGCAACCTCTGCGAAAACTTGCGGTAGTCTGTCATCTCCGTCAGCTGCTAGTTCGCTCGGGGGGGAATAAAACACAATGAAAACTGACCGGCGACGACGATGAACTTCTTGGCGGCGATGGCGACGAGCTTCTCCTGGAGCAGGCAGGCGCCGCCGCCCTTGATGCAGTTGAGGTCGGCGTCGACCTCGTCGGCGCCGTCAAAGGCGACGTCGAGGGCGACGAGCTTGCCGTCGGGGCCGAGGGGCCTCTCGTCGAGGTTGCACAGGCGCAGGCCGGCGGCGCGGATGAGGCCCTTGGACTGGCTACCCGTGGGCAAGAAGGTCATGTTGGACCAGAAGGCGGGGCCCTTGGCGGCGATGGCGTCGACGACGTAGACGACGGTGCTGCCGGAGCCGATGCCGACGAAGCGCGCCGAGGCGTCGAGGTGCTCGTCGACGGCGCGGTAGGCCGCGGCCTTCTTGGCCGACTCGACGAGGGAGACTGCGGAGGACGACATGGCGCGGCGGTAGAGTTTGGCGGTGGTGCGGGGCGTGGAGGAGGTCTTTGGGAGGAGTGAGGGTGTGGAGGGGGATGAAGGTCGGAGGACTGCAGAGAGCGTTGATCTTATTAAAGACGGTTTTCCGCAGGTCCAGATCATGGGGGCGGCGACGGCGGGGAGTCGAGGAGGCGGATTCCCGGAAGATGGGGTGGTGGTGTTATAGTGGGATGAGCCATAAACTGCGTCTCCAGCAACCGCGCGGGCTTACTCATGAGTCGCGACGGGGTGTGGATTCCGGTCCGGGTGGCTGACAGCTGGCCCCAGATGGTGACAGCCTCTGCTTCCGGTGCCTCGAGACGAGGACGGCGAGGTGTTGCGCCACAGCGGCGTTGGGCGATGTAAAGAACGACGCAGAATGCATCCGCGATGTCGGAATGCGTCGTGTTTTTTCCTGCGACCAAAGGCTAGCGAGGCCGAAGTAACCAGCTTAATCGCCGTCTCGGTGAGATTCGGTCAGCGACATCTTCACCGAAAACCCCACCTTCACCGACCGCGGGGCAGCTATTTTCAACTGGTAGAACCACTTCTTTTCCCCCACGTATGACGTATCGCCCGAGGTTTTTCAGGGACGCAAAACCCACCGTCTCAATGCCCTTCATCTTCTCAGATATCGTCTCAGGACGGGCCCGCCGATTCAGGCCGAGGGCTCGGAGGCCAGTGAGGCGCTCCGGGGGCCACCGGCGCGCTTCCCGGTGGACCGCCGGTGGATCAGGGGAAAAGTCTGTAGGTGAGATGCACCAGGGAAATCCCTCGCGGCCACCGCGGCAAGTCAGAAACGTGCATATAACGACGTCACTTGTCTGATAAAAGTTGGCCTTTTGGTTGCCTAGTCGTTTCCCTTTTTTCTGATGTCTTCGGCCCGTCTTGCACGGGCTTGAATAAAAACACAGCATGGTATCTGAACACAAAGGATATGAATGTTTGAGCTTGAATTAATTGATGACGGTTATGACTCTTTCGCTCCGGCAAAATACTCCTCAACTCCATCGTCCCGAATCTCAAGTATCAGACTTAATTGGCCCCTTGACTTGACTTTTTAAGCATGGAAATACGTCCATCATGTGGTTGAAAATCCTTATCGCGGCCTCCTCAGCCGACCCTTCCGACACATCCATTTGAAGTTTCAGTGGATGGCTATCAAAGGCGTACAACTCTCCTTCCCTTCTGAACTTCTTCAACAAAGCAAGATCGACAAGCTTCCCGTGAGCCGCTCGCCCGTCGCCGACAAGTCTCTTCAAGTTGGTCTCCTCATCGCAGACCAGAGTAATGGACAAGAAAGGAGAGCCCCGCTTCAAAGCGCACTCTTTGTGCTCCAGACACACGGCGGACCCGAGCTCATCCGAAGTTTGGCAATCGGTGAAAATGTATGCCGACGAGTAGGTGGCTGGCTCGTTGACGAGCGCGTCGAATATCGCGGAGCGGATTTTCCGGCGGAGGTCCTGGTATCCTGGCTGCTCCCGGTCCAGAACGGCGTCCGCCGGGTTGATGACCAAGTGGTTGTGCACTAATTTGACGGCTCCCGGATGGAAGAAGGTGGTGAGGACTTGTGCGATCGTCAGCTTTCCCGTTCCAGGGAAGCCGTTGATGTGTATAATTGGAAGCGGCTGAGGATCGCGCACGGTGACCATCGTCGGAGAGGAGATGAAGCGCTCGAGGACGGATGTGACTTTTTCTGTTGATGCCTGGTCGATGTGTGGTTGGGCCGATAAGATATCCGGAGTGACAATGTCGAAGGATTCAATCGCTTATTGTCCCGTTAGCTGACATTTATCTACTCACTAGACGCATGGTGAGTCACACAGCAGCAAACGATGACTCCATTCCAACACTGTCAATGCCAATAGTTCCAAGTAAAATATCACATGCAATCTGATTTGCTTAACGTAGAATCAAGAGGACAGTTGCGAATATGTATGGCCATAGACTTTAGTATATCTCAACTGGACCCGGCTGAACACAATTGCTTTACTTCACTACCCCGCGGATATGGCAGAAGTAAATCGATGCAAATAAGCACGTTGCATGCACCGCGCGAAGTCGACCTCTCGATTCATAGATAGTTTCAGTTGAAACAGCCTGTTGAAGTACAAAATTCCTTTGTTTTCGGAATGTGGGATCGAAGGGCAAGGATATAGTAAAGAAAATAAGAGACTACATCAACGTGAGGTGAGAGTTGATGGATCTCAGAGGGCAGGAGACGCAGAAGATGGAACTTAATCAGTAAATTACAGATGAAGTTCACGGCCGCTGGATAGTACTCACTTATTATTCATATTTCGGGTACTGGTAAAGTAGAAAGCATCGACTTTTCGACTGGCTGCGCAGGAACCGTCCAAGTTGCCGAGGAACGCAGAGAAGCCATCAAATAATGCGGACAGTTTGCACTAAAAAGGGCAGACTTGCGCTCGAACTCATCGAAGAAGTTTGTCTTGAGCTAGAATGATTCGGGCCAGGAACTGGTATATCACTGCAAGGGAACCATATTTGAACGGTGTATCTCTTGTGGATGATTACATCTAGGCACAGACAATTATGCCAGTGCCGGAATTCGGACGGTGCGCCTACACTAAGCGCGCTGCCGAGTACCACCTTTACTAGGCCACCAGTGCGATTTCTATGATCCAGGTACGACCGTTTCATTTGCGTTCAATGTTTTGTTCGGAAGGAACCTCCCGACGGCACCGTACCGATGGCTTGGTTCTTCCGGTTATTTTGACCGGGCGGGAGGAGACCGACGAGACGAAAACTCGTTGAGTGGAGGAACAAAGAACGAATGAGGGCCATCCCAATTATAGAGATTCAAGGCGACTGCCATCGAACAAAGATCAGAGTGCAGGAATCATCTGTTCATTTGGCCTAACGTCGGTTCTAGTAAGTACCTTTACAGGTATTCACATCGAATCCTAGCAGATCGTCCCTATTTTACCGGAGACATGTAAGACCAGTAGATCTGCAAAGATGGCCATCGACCTACCCCTTGGGAAAGCTTAGGGCCCCGTTCATTCATGTTGTATTGTTGTATCTGTGACAATTTGAGTCGGTCTTAAAAGCAACGAAAACAGATAGCCAGACAGACATTATCATGGTGGTATTTTCAAAAGACAATAATACTATTTGGACTTGAGATAGGGTGTCAATCAAATGAGAAGTCTGGTAGGACGACATCAGATCCCTACGCGTCTGGCAAAATAACTGTTCTGCAACAGCATACGGGACTTTTCTCAATAATGTAATTCAACGCGAGATAAAGTCTATTAAAGGTCGTGGAATACGTTGACGGACTTCGGTCAAGATCATTGTAGACTTTCAACTCCGCACTTCGGTTCTGTCAACAATCTTCGCCGTGAGAGATGTTGGTTTCGCACGTCTGGTCTGCCTACACATGGGCCTCGTGTTTCAAGCGATTTCAATTCGCTGTCTTGGCAGAACCAGCATCTATCCAAAAGAGAAGAACGGACCAAAAGCCCGAGAGGAACGGACAAAAACCATGTTCTCAGAGCCTAGAGTTACAACCCGGCAGGAGTTGGAGGTAGCAAGACGTCGTCACATCATGTGCCCCCCCGTGTAGGTCCCATCGTGTGTCTTATCTGTCATTCTACCCAAACATGTTACGTGGTGCCCAATGTGACTCTAACTTTACGCATTCTTTTGACGTGGCGCAAAAACGTTGGTCGCAGAAATATGACATCTTCAACCTCACTCACAATGTGACGCTGCTTCGACGTTGCGTTGGCGTGGCTCTGGGCCTGGTGCTGATCTTCCTGCTAGGCCAAGTGTTTCTAGTTTTGGTGCCTCTGACATGTTTGCTTTGGCAGCTGTCTTTTGAAACAACAACATGCCTGACAGGATCAACGACACAAGATTGGGGGGTGCTGATCATGGGTTGGAGGTGTGTACACGGGCATGGGCGAGAGTGACACCGGTAAGTTGACAGGCCGTGCTGACCGGCTGGCTTGTCATATTGAGATAAGATACTTACTGCGTCTGCTTAGTCGCCTCCGCCGCAGCCATTTTGCGAGGAACAAACTTGGCAGTTGTAGAGCTGGACGAGAACGGCATAGTGGAAGAACGGCTAAAGCACATCCGAGCTGGGCTCTACCGAATTCTCCAGAATTGCAAAACGGAACCAAGATTATCGAAGCTGTCCCTGGGCAGGCAGAATTGCTGCTCTCGGCGGTCGATCTTATCAGGTCCAATAGTCAATCGAGGTCGGCCGAGAAGAGGCCTCCTCAGTTGCTGATCATCCGCAGGCTAGAGGGCCTCGACCGGCGCTGTATACGCGCCACAGCCGCCCACCGCCATGGTCTTTGCATTATTCCAGCTGTAAAGGTGGGCAGTTTCGAGGGGGCCTGGATCTCAGAGGTGACGTTGGCGAGCCTCGAAGATCATGGCAGGGGAGAATGGCGATCCAGTTGACAGGAGTGGAAGACGCGCCCCCTGAGCGTCTCGAGTCATGCAGCTGAGGTGGCTGAGGTCGATTTTCAGGAGCGAATCGCATTTCAGGAAGCGAAGCTCAAGAACCACTTTTATCCGTCTGGGACACTTGACGGGCCTGTCGTCCAGCCTTACGGGACTTGGATTACAAGTGTCAGGAAGATGAGAACATGGTTCTGGTTGGGAGGATTGGGAGGCCGTGTTTATCACGGATTACGTGGATGGATTACTGCTTTGGCAAGAAGCTGTCATCTTTCAGAGACGCTCGACTCTCATGGGCCTATCCTGGGTGTCAGTAGACTTGTCATAACTCCTGGCTACCGATTGGCTCCCGAAAAGACATCTCGGAACTCTGCGCTTCCTGAACTTTTGACAGACTTGCAAGAGCCAATCGCAATCATGTTGTTGCCCAAGGGATCCATATACAACAAGCGGCAAGCCCCGAGAGACACATGACAGAAGACAGCATCCCCCCCGGCCCCGTCACCCGTCGACATTTTCAGGGATCAGATATCGATTAAGAGCCTGTGCTAAGTTCAGTCAGCGCTTAGAAAAGACGGTGGGATCCCGTCCCGCGGGGACGTAAACTCATTGAATATAGGCCCGGGGGGCATATCTGACCCTGGGCGATGGGCTGTGCAACTTTTCGTGATCTCCTGGCGATCCGACGCTGTTACATGTTTTCCTGGACGGCTGAATAGCGAATCGCGCTGCAGCGGACGCACACCTCTTCTAAGTCGACCGCCGTCTGCCCCCCCTCATTTCCCCAACTGTTCGTGCCACGAGATCCTTGGCATCGACGCATCTAACGCCGATGTCAAATGGCTGACAATTGAAACGGTCGGCCGGTGGTCCCTAAAATGGGGATAGATCTGCTGAGATCTCAAAAGTTTAACGCATTTGCCGATGGAGGGCGGCAGCGCGCCTGGAGGTGGGCTCGTATTGCTCCTGCCGCCGTAAGGCCGTTCGTTTCTCTGCATCGCGTCCTGTGGCCCCCGGTCGCCGGAAGCCATGCAAATGAGCCCGGCGTTTGGGGAGGGCGCCGACGTTGCATCCCGCTGCGAGCTATACCGCCTTGTTGATATGACTTGCATGTGGTGACGGTCGAATCCAGATCATGAGATACATAAACGTCAGCGTCGATCCAGTTCTTGCCAAGATAGCTGTCTTTTTGCCCAGATCACGATTGAATATCAAAGTACCCGGTGGCTTTTTGCTTTCTTCTGCTTTGGAAAATATTCCCTTTTCTGTCTGCAGGTATCAGGCGTCATGGAGTCTTACATGGAGGACACCTCTTACACCTTCTTCCACAACGTCGACGGTCTAGCCTCCGGCTATAGCTTCGGCTCCCAGTTCATCCCTTGCACTGTTGGGGACGGACTGGACAACTTTCTTTACCCATCTCCCATCCAACCACTTCAACAACCAGTGTCTTTGATCAGTAACAGTCAAAGTCTTACCCTGGACACCGATTACACGCTCAACAGCGCCTTCACCACGCCGTCACCACCCTCGGACTTCTCGCCTATCCCAAGTGAGCAGTTTGACTTTGCATCTTCACCAAGTAGTGGAAGCGGCTCTCCCAGCTTGCCTCCCAAGGAGCTGGAGCCGGAAAGCTGGGGCCCCGCGGACCTCCATCAGATGGGGTATCTCGACGTTGCCGGGAATTGGCGTTGCCGGTACTCGGGCTGCTGCTCCTCGCGCGTCTTCCTCAGAGCGTGCGACCTCCGCAAACACTTCCGCGGCCATGCCAAGTACTTCTTCTGCACCGAGAAGCGCTGTCAACAGGCCGGCGTCGGTTTCGCGACCCGCAAGGACTTTCAGCGACATATGGGCTCCCACAAGCCGGCGGTCCGGTGCTTGCATCCAGACTGCGATCGTATTTTCAGTCGCAAGGACAATATGGTAAGTCAACTTGGTTGGGTCAGACAACACTGTCCGTTGGCTCTGGTGCTAATTTGTCGTCAGAGAGAACACTACAAAAAGATCCACCAACGGTTGAGGAACAATTTGTTCCCTCGGCGTTGCCGCCGGACTAAGCAAACCGAGTCCCAGCATGCTCCTTCACCAGCGTCAAGCTGCTCAAGTTGTGTCGCGGGTTTCTGAAAAATGAAGCAATGTGAACTCTGTTGGGTCATAAAATGACGATTAAATGTTTTCTTTGGTTTATTGTCATTAATACGTTGTTTACCGAGGCGGGTAGTTGGATTCTGTCGTTGAGCTCGGTGTTTGTCAGCGCGGATAGATGTCAGGATTACCTTCTCAGAGTTGAAAATCCTTTCTTAATACAATACACTTTGTCATCTTTCCAGTTAAACTCTTTGGGATGAAAAGCCTCTGGAGATTTACGCTCTCAAAACCGTCGAATAGACTGGAAACTAGATTAAGTTGGAGTGGGTACAGCCGCCCGGGCTGCGGAGGAAGGAGTCCTCGGACTCCCGATGTCATATGCAGGGACCGCTCGGAAGTTGAATCCCGTTAGGCCCCAGAACTGGTGGCACCTCTTGACGAGAATGATTGGCTGAAACACGAGACGAAGCAGCAAGTTTGAAATCTCCTGTAAGTGAGAAAATGAGTAGGATGCTTCAGTGATTCTTCCCTATTTCAGTGGTCTGGATCTCGAAAACTCCAGCAACTTCAACAGACCAGAATATTTGAACACAACAACAATAAATAAACAATGCATGCTTCTTCAAATCTATCAGAGGCTGAAGTAAGTTTCACCTTCCTGTCGGAAGTCCGGACACTTTTGTTCTGAATAGTGCTGGTACTTGTTGGCTCGGAGGCCGCGATGACCGACGCGCCGCGGGGGTTGGACCGGAAGATGAGCATATTTCAAGTAAACCGATCTGCATGGGCAGATTCAGAATTCCATTTGTAATCATGGAACGGACGAACGGACGAAGAAACAGCTTCTTGCGGCATAAAAGGAATGGAACCTTTTATCAAGTCGACCTAGCTACCTTCCCTTGAAAGTCATACCAATCACTTTTACTCAAGAAGCAAAACCTCGTTCCAGAACAGTCTTCAAACTGCCCAGAACTGATATCACCATCATTGGGGTCGGCAACATAGGGGCTGCCATGGTTAGCGCCTGGCTTGACTCTGGGTTGACAGTCACGATGTGGAACCGAAATCCCGACCGACCGAAACTTATAAACCTTGTGCGAAAAGGGGCTTCATTCGAATTGAACCTTCGAACCGCTATAAAAAGCAGCGATACCGTGGTCCTTTGCGTCTCGACCTACGGCAACATTAAAGAGTTTCTCTCACCTGTTCTTCCCCTGGAGAGATCTGAGCAGCCAATCTCGTTCATCAACATCACCACCGGAACTTCTCAACAAGCACGCGAGATGGAGACATGGCTCAAATCCAACGGCGTTGCCAAGTATTTTGACGGCGCCATGATGGTCACACCTGAGCTGGTCGGCACCGAGCACTCGTCGATGTACTTCAGCGGAGAGAACGAAACCGAGTTTGGCCAGTTCGAAAAGGTTCTGAAACCCCTTGGGAGTGCTCACTACATATCCGAAGATTCTGGCGCGGCGAGCCTGTGGGATATCGCGGCCCTTGCCGCCATGGATGGCATGTTTTCGGGGGCCATCGTTGCGCTCAACTTGCTCAGGCGCCAGCGGCCCGACAAAGGAACCGGCAAAGCACCATCCACCGAGATACCGATGAGAAAGATTGTCCTGCCCTTGATGTCAACCTTCATTTCTCATTTGGCCGATCTTGCCCGGGCGCTAGACGAGGAGGACTGGGGTGAGAATTTTGGTAACCCGGTATCGATGCAGCTGAAGGGTTTGGAGACGATTATGGAAACCCTACGCGAGGGGAGGGTCAGCACAGAAGGGCTCGATTTGTTCCAGAAGCTGATGCGCCGAACGTTGGAGGAAAAAGGCGAGGATGCTGGTTTGGCTGCGATGGGTACCTATCTATTGCAGGATTGAAGCGGTGGATACTTGGCAAGAATTGGAAGGAAGATCAACAGAGAGAAAAACACAGAAGTAACCTGGGCGTGTTCTTAACAAGATCATTACTTCAAGGTCCAACGTATCCACTGAATCCTTTTCGTGAGTACCATTCAACATCACACTTGCTAACCTGCAAGTATGTACATCAGACCGCTCTGTACCTTTGCAACTGTAATTCTTGGCGTCGCTCATGCATGCCTCCAGGGACCATACAGGTGTATGCTAAGAGGTATTATTGATGTATTTCCATAAACATCTTGGTACCGCAATTGTATGGTTTTATCTAGAAGCGAAGAGTACTGGGATCTCCCTTAATTGCCTCTTCCACGGATAGGTACGATGCAGACTTCATTCCGGCTTCTTGAAACTAGGAGACACCTCTGCTAGCTGTCTCTTGTGCTCTCCCTTCTCAATCATGTCCTTAATGACCTCGTCCGCCACCTTCATGGCCTGGACGCCTGCCGGAGCTCCGCAGTAGACCGTCGCTTGAAGGATCGCCTCGCGAATCTCGAGCTCAGTGAGGCCATTGCGAATCGCACCACGGATGTGAATTCCGAACTCAGCCCAGCTCTTTAACGCAATGAGCATGCCGATGTCTAAGTGATACTGTCAGCAAATCTCGGGCTTGTCAAACTCAACCCAAGTCACTTACTCAGGAGGCTCCGCTGCTTGCGTTCGAGGCCAGGACGTGACCAAATGTTTCCCCAGGCCCATCTTTGCAACATTTGTGTCAGTGATTGAACAAGATAGCGCAAACTGAAGAAATCATAACTCACTCGGTGATCAGCTGCTGTTGGGCGAACGCAAATTCGCTGGACCCATTTTGCATGGCCTTCTCGACGTAGGCTTCCCCGACTACTTCGCGGCGGTTCCGCAGGCCTTGCTCAAACAGCTCAGAGCGCAATTTTTGAGTGTTGTCAGATGACATTTTGTTCGTTGCTTAGTGTAGTGTAGTCAGGAGACAAGGGGAAATTGAACAGACACAGTTGAGGGGAGTTCTGTGCGCCATGATATTTGTTGTTCCCTGAAGGGAGGCCGTTGATCCGGATTCGGCACAACCACGTGCCAATTGAGGGGTCAATCCAGAGCTTAACTTTGAAGAGGTGATTTGTCTGGTCTGCCATCCGCAACCGGGGGTAAATGTACACCCCGCGTTACCCCGATGTCCCGCACGGCATTGTGGGACTATCCCGACGCTATCCCGTCACCGGGACCGCTGTCAACATGACGCACCAGGCTTCCCCCAATCGCCAAAATGCTGTTGAACGAGCAAATTCTCAAGCTGCCACCGTTGCCATTGGCCCCCAAGCTGGGCCTTGAGTTCAATCTAGCGCCCATGTTTTGAGTGAGAATTAAGGCTATGATGTGCCAAATACAGCGTATAAATTACCGAATTGACAGCGCCATCCCATCTCCTCAGCATTTTAATCATTTGCTTTCATGGAGTATACATGTCTTGTCTGAGTACGAGCGCGACCCTTGATCAATCGGCGGTTCGACATCAAACCATAATTGATAACTATGTGTTGGGATAATTAGCAGCGATGGATTAGCCTCCGCTGTCAATTGGCTCGCTTAACGGGCCAACCAGAAGCAGCCGTTTAGAAGGCTCCAGCCTATACGGGCCTTCACTATAAAGCCTACTCTAAATAGATAACTTAGATAAAATAATACTATTATAACTAAAGGTACCTTTACTAATAAACTATTATATATAGTACTAATATCACTAATAGTAATACTAATACTAATTAGTAGTTAAATTTATTTACTATACTATAAATTAGTAAAATTACTATAAAAGAGATAATTATAATACTATTTTTTAGTATTAAAACTATATTTAAAAAAGTACTATAAAAAACACTATTACTAGTATTACTAGAAACTTTATAAGTAATTATCTAAAAAAGTAAGACCCTATAGAAAAAAGGATTATTTAAGACTAGGATACTAAGGATCCTTTACTTTATAGTTTTATTATAATTAAAAGTATTTATTATATAATAATATAAATAAAAAGACTTTATAAAAAGAGATTACTTAAAACTATAATACTAAGTAAATTCTACTTTATTATTCTTTTGTCTACTATTAAAATATTACTATTTTTTATTTCTCTTATTAACTATTATCTCTATTAAGAGATATAAATACTTCTTTTATAAAAAGGTTAATCACTATTAATAAGATACTAAAAACGATGTTTCCTTAAGAGACTCTAAAAAATAACTTAAGAGACTAAATATTACTCTAGATTATATTAATAAATAGATCGACTATACTACTTTATAATAATAATACGTCGAGTAAAATACTACTAAAACTAAGTAAGTTAAATAGTTTAAGTTTAATAAACTTAATTAGTTTTAAATTACTCTTTTCTTTATAACTATAAAATTTAAAATATTTCTTTAGTAAAGAGATTTTAGAATAATATAGAATTAAACTTACTAAGTATAACTTTAGTTAAAATAAAAGACCCTAATAGTATAACTACTAGTAGTAAATTACTTAATAAACGTATATACCTTAGAAATTATAACTAAAAGGAAATACTTATAATTAAAGTATACCCCTCGGGGTACGTATTAGGTATCACATTATAAAACATATAGATATTATTTATTTAGAACTAACTTTATTTAACTACTACTACTACGGCCTACAGCTGGGCTACACACTATTATTACTAACACTAATACCGACTCTATTACTAACCACTAGCTATCCCCAGACTTAACCTACTCACGCTATACCGCCCAGTCTAGTCTAACCACTTAGACCGACTTTATTATTTACTTAACTCAACCACTATCTACTATAGTTAGTAGTATATTTAATTATTATAACTTTTATAGCTTAACTTATAGATTACTTAAATAGCCTTAATAGCTATTAATATAGTTTTAAACTAGTCTAAATAGTTATACTAAGTATAAACATCTTTTCTCCTTAGGTCTACTAGATTTTACTATATTTTTAAGTAAGTATTTAGCTTAGTCTATATATCTAAGTATTATAGGTCTTTTAAGTATATATATAACTTAATATAGACTATATTTAATATCTAATTATCTAAAAGACACTAGACTAGGCTAGTATTATTAAGTCCTAAGGTTTAGTATTATACTCTCTAGTCTACCTTGTTTTTTAAAACTATCTTCTTAAGATTAAAGTTTAAAGACTATAAGAGACCCTATAGGTTAAAGAGAGAATACTATTATATTATTATATTATAGTAATAAGAGGAATTTAGACGTTATAAATAGAGGTTAATAATAGATTTGATTTAAATATTATAAATAAATTCTAAGGAGGGATTTAGTCTTAGAAAGTTATAAACTACTAGGTTTTTTATAGTTTATAATAATACTTTCTCTATTATTTATTTATAAGGACCTTAGTGGACGATTAAAGTTATCTCTAGTTAGTAACTTAAAGTATAATCTAAACTATAGTTATTAACACTATAGTTAGGCTTGTTACCTATATAACTAGCGACCTATATAACTAGAACTACTAGTACGACTTATATAGTCTAGGTAGGCTACAGCTTAAGTAAAGTCTAAACTAGTAAGTAATTCTATTACTTAGGTCTACTATTCTAATCATTAATAGGGACCTTATACTTAGCTAGGGGTATAACTATTAGGTATAGAAATTATGAAAAAAAAACTAGGTGAACTGTACTAGCTATATAAGTAGTTAGAGTATAAAGTAAACTATAAATAATTAAGGTATAATTAAACTAACTACTAGTAGAAATACTAAATAAAGACTATCTACTAAATAGTAAAAAAGGATAATAGAGATAAAGAGTAATATTATATTTATAATATTAATATTACTATATAAAGGATAATAGTATCCCTATAAATACTTTATATCTCTATATATATTTTTTTAAGTTAAAAGTGTTTAGTAATATCCTAAGCCCTAAGAGACTAGTAGACTTATTAGATATACCTAAATAGTTTAAAAAAATAGTAAAGAGTCTATTTTTATAGAATTTTAGTAAGATAATATAAAATAAAGTAAAAAAGGTATTAACTCCTACTTAGAAAATAAATACTATACCTATACTAATAATAAATATAAAGGTTAAAAGTCTAAACTATATAAAAATAATAATAACCTTAAAAATACTATTAAAGTAGTATAAAAATATCAACCTAAAGTATTAAAAAAAATAGAATATTAGTCCTTTTATACCCCTAAATATAATTAAAACTATAATAGTATTTATATACT
>JAOWMA010000180.1:0-100832 GCA_025962755.1 Colletotrichum tropicicola | reverse complement strand
TTTTGTGTTTTTTTGTTGTGTTGTTCGTTTTTTGTTTTTTTTTTTTTTTTAAAATCAAAAAAACCCCCCCCCCCCCCCCCCCCCCCCCCCCCCCCCCCCCCCCCGAGCCCACTGCAAAAAAAGGACAACAGTGCGGCGCCCCTGCCTGGCAATGGAAACTAGATCTGACAGATCATTGTTTGCTCAGCCTGGTCTTCATTCAGTTTGGGAGCCGGGACGAAGAGTCCCGCAAATGAGCTGTCAGGCATGATGAGGTCCCGCCTGAACAAATGATATCTGAAGCAGTTTGCTGGAACGGGCAGTTCAGGGAGTGACGATCATTCATTGACGCGAAATAACTCCTGTTTGTCCTCACGGTAGGAGAATGTAGGATCGACGTCTCTGCCAGCACACGAGACTCCTTAGGTAGCATGCGATATGAAGCCCTTGAGGCTGCTGTTCACACTGACTGCTACATGCTCATCTTGATAGCTGCGTTCTCAGAGGGGCCAAGCCGATAAGCAATGATGGCTCAGCGTCTCGGCAACGATACATCAGTCGAGCTCAGCGCGCTGCCTCTCGCACGCATCAGCGGCCCGGTACAGTCCGGCCAACACCCTCCAAGCCGAATGTGAGGCGATGACTCTTACAGCTGTCCCTCATGACATGATACAGACGTGGTTGGGTGGCGAGCGATATTCAAGACAATGACTGGCGTTTAAGACATTCAAGCCGTCCGAGCTGCTTGGGCAGCTGGAGCGCTCAGGGCCTCTGGAAAAGCAAGGCCTGCCACGACGGCTGTCGACTTCGTCTGCGCACCTCCAAACCCCGAGCTCAGAGGCAATGCATTACGCTACTGTTTGCGTGGTGGGAATGCATGTTTACTCCTTGCTGCAGCATGGCACTCACCGTCACTTTGGCTGTGCTGGCTCTGCCGCGAGGGTGCTTCGAGCTCCCTTTTTGAGAGTTGGTCGGCGGTTTCCGCCCTTTACGAGTCCTCACCGCCCAGATACGTTCACCGCCGTAACACGGCAGACAAAATTTAGCACAAAGGTGTGTTCTCACATGACCTTTCACAACATGGTGGGTTGAATGGCCATATCATTACTAGATATTATCCTCAGTACCGCCACCCTATTCCAGACGCTTTTCACGTCAGGCTCGGCGTCGGAACAAAATGCAGGCATAAGAAGGCATGCCCAGCTTCGTCCATCAACGCGTTCATAAAAGATCGTCCCCTATGACGAAAGCACAATCGATACGGACGGTCATTCTACAGCCCGGGGGCGTCTGCAGGATTTGGGCACCACCAATCCGAGTACGCACAAGTTCATGTCATGGGTGACATACCGGGGCGAGTGGCAAGGCATCACGTCCGAAGTACGTCGACGACCTCGCAGGCTGGCCTGCCTCCCCTAGCACCGCTAACGATTTCCGAGGCCGGGCCCACCACCATGTCGTCCCCATTTCCTGTTCCTGGGTCTCTTTTCTCCTCTCGGGCTCATTGAAGGATTCGGAGACGGTCCGGCAGCTCATGGACACGAGCCAGAGGCACAGCCCACCTCGCCGCGATATTGCGTTGGAACTCGATGCGCCTAGGCCACAGACCTCACGCCAAGAGGCGCAGAAGCAATCAATCTTTCGGAGAAGACACTCGATCTTCAGTTCCGATGGAGATGAATGGACCTCCGGGTGGGGATTTCGGCGAAGACGTCGGGGCACTAACGCACATGTCTCCTGATGACTTGAAAGTGGTTGATTAAAGCGGCTCGCTTCAGGCACCGAATTCGGTACTTTGAGAACGCCCAGGTTGCTGAGGAAGTCCTGCTGCCGATTTCCCAGGCTGGTAACCCACTTTCTAAGGTTATGAACGCCTGGTATTGGGGGGTTTTGGACGAGTCGGGACTCTTTCGGCCCCAGCTCGGCTACCCGATTCGATTCCTTTGGCTGTGTTTGTTGAGCGCTCGTCTAGGCATGGCGTGAAGGGAATCTAGCGGTCAGGGCGCTTTATGCCCTCTAGACTCTGCAACAGACGAGCTCTGATTTCCCTCTCGGTCCATGGACGAAGTGTTTGCTACGGAGGTCGCTCCGAAGTCGATGGCGGCTTAAGCTTCTTCTGCACAGGTGGGGGAGGTGTGCTGCGCAGAGGTCATCGCGCGTCTCCTTCAGTCAAGGGCCCTTGCAATTCCGGGCTGGTGGGAATTCCCAGAAGCCATCGTCTGCTCAAGCTCACCTTCCTCCGCCGTTGGGAGCGGACACGACTCCGTACCCAGCCGTCGCGACGCGTTCAGAGAGCGCGGGTGCCCGAAAAGGATTAGAAGGGCGAGGAAATGAGGTGAGAGTCCTGGAAACACCACTGAGGCCCCCCCTGCATCATGCAGTGGTATCGGTGACAGGCATCATTCCACTATATTTAGGCATGCGGGCACCGGGGATGAGGTGCGAGGGAGCTTGGCATGGATATCCATGCCGGACCGGGCCTAGGATTGAGCGTACCTCTCTGCCTCTTTCCTACACTACGAGACTGGCCTTGGCCTTGTTTGTCTGCCTTCTTCTCCACGTGGGGGTTGTGCTCGAACAGAGCGCAGTGCTGCCCAAGGGTTTATTTCCTGTCAATCTGCGGCTGGGTTTACCTGCCAGGTTGCCTGTTGGGGGAGGCGGCCCCCCAAGCCCGGGAGGAGGGTTCATCGAGAGTGGATCATTCTGGACGTGTTACAGTGTGCCGGATGGATGATATTGAAACCCTTGGTGGGCAGAATACCCTTTGCGTGGAACAAATGCAACCTTGGGCGGGTTGACATTTCTGATGTCGATGTTACGTGCGAGGAACGAGGAGAAACCTTGCTCAACAGAGACAAGAGAAGAGAGAGGGAGTGCGTGGATGGAAGTGGGCAGGAAAAAAAGGGGTCCTGGGGCCTCTGGTTCTCGATGACAAGGGGGCGTGGTTATGGACCACGGTCCTTGTCGGTGGAGCGACGCGTCTTCAGGTCCAACAGACGCGTCTTGGTTGTCGAGACCGAGTTGCGCTGGATGCCCACGACGAGTGTGAGCTCCTGAACTCTGGTTCTCGGTTGTTGCTCTGACTTTGAAGACGTGAGGACCGGAGAAGCTGATAGTTGAAATAGCTAGTTAGGGACACTGGGCTGTTGCTGTTGGCTGGAGACATCGACAACTGGTCACCGTAGTCTGAGTAGTATCAAAGCTGAACTTCCGTTCTCGCTTGGAGACTCTTGAGTTGCTAGAATCACTCTTGATCTGAGGACAACGATTTGCATTGTTTCTATTGCCCTCAAGACTGAAGTTTGTCGAGCGTCCAAACCGAGGGCCTATCGCTGAATGACCTGCTGGGTCGTCGGAATCTGATTGACTTGTCTATATCTAGGTATCCAGACCAAGTGGTTTCAAGACAAACAAGATATAGACCAAAATCTTTGTCCAGGAAGCTCGTCACAATTAGAGACGGGCTGCCGCAGTGGTGGGAAAGAGGACAATGCTGCCACCCACGATGGGCACCCCTTTTCCCATAGCTTAGTAGGTTTCCCTGAGATGCTACTGTGCAGAGGACCACTTGTCTGCAACAAAGAGGTTGACCAAATCTCTTTTTGTTTGGAAATCTTTCTTCTTGAGTTGTGCGGCGTACTTGAGGTGAGCTCCTAGACCTCGCCATGCTGCCAGACGGTGCTTGATACAACATATAATTGGACGTTACCGGTACGCCTTAAGGGTGAAGCTTACTATATCATGCAGAGAACCTTGCGAGGAGAAGGATTGGAAGAGAACAGAGCGCACACTATCACCGTGCCGCACGCTCCGGGATACTTCTCCTCCATAGTGTAATGGATTCGCACATCTGAGGTCAGGACTTGGTCTGAATCCGGGTCTTTTCGAGTGTATCATAGACAGACGGTGGCTCGGGTTCTTGCCATTCTTCCATGCCAAACGATCTGCGATACTCGCTTGGCCTTCGGGAGACTGGACGACAGCCACGGCGTACAAAGGCAAGCAAGTGATAGCCCAGGCTATCTAGCTAACCTTTCACTGCTGGGGATCAACCCGAACTAACACGCAATTCACGGGTGAGACTTTTCTAACTCATGTTGGCGCATTATAGCGAACTCAAAATCAGGGGATCAACTTCACGACAATATTGATGGCAGGCAACTCGAAAGAGTGCCATTGCGGGCGAGGAGATCGCGCGAGCTTACCGTAACGTCGGTGCTGTCTTTGTATGTCACTGATTACGAATAAGCATGGGGGTACAAACTATCTAAACAATCATAATCGACTGGGCGTTATTCGGCAGTACCTTGATCTAAATAACTCTATAGTAACTTGCTCCGGAAACATTCTAGTATTGCGACAGTTGCCAATGATCATAAAGAGCTACTGCTCCCTTTATCACGAAACCTGCGTCACCAAATCCCGGCACAACAAATTACCAAAAGCCTTGTACATTGAAGAAATCTCGCAACCAGCAACTCAACACCCAATCGACACTCAGAGTGAGACAAACTGTCCACCGCACAACTGACGCGAAGGCAAGCTATGACCCGGGCAAATTCAGTCAGTGTGAAGAGTGAGGAGACCAGCGGGTGACCGTCTCGCACTTCTGGCCGACACTGGGCACACCACATGTCCCACGTCCCATGATGCCCATTGACGCGGCATTAGTACCGGGGCGGTACCGCAACAGTCGGGAAGGGGTTGAGGGGGTAAGTCTTCGCGGTGTTGGTGACCGTGTTGGTAACGGTATCCGTCACGGTGTCGGTCACGGTGTCGGTAGCGATGTGGGTGACCGTCACTGTGCCGGCGCCGACACCTGTGGTCGACACGGAAAACGTAGAGCTGGCATCGGTGAGAGAGGCCGTGGTGGCGGACGGAGAGTCCGAGTCCGAGCTGGAGGCTGTAGTTGTCTCGCTGTCGGAAGCTGTGACTGTCTCGCTGGCGGGAGAAGAGGTCGAATCCGGGACTGAAGCTGAAGTAGCCTCGCTGTTGGAAGCTGAAGCTGAATCCGAGGTGGAAGCTGAGGTTGCCTCACTGCCGGGAGGAGCGGTCGGGGCCGAGGGCGAAGCTGAGGTTGCCTCACTGCCGGGAGAAGCGGTTGGGGCCGAGGCCGATGCTGAAGTTGTCTCGCTGTCGGGAGCTGTTCCAATCGTAGACGTTGGGATGTCCTCGCCGGTGGCAGTAGTTTCGGGAATGTTGTTGCTGGTGGTAGCGGTGACAGAGACGGTGGTGCCGCGAGTCCTCCGGAGTGTCACGGTGATGACCGGGGCCGTTTCGCATACAAGGCTCCGCGCCGACGTGGGACCCACCACCCGGCAAACAGGGTCCTTCACCTTGACTTCTGTGTCGCCCCTGGCAAGTTTGATTGCCGGAGGCTTTGTGGTGCTAGTGCTCGGCTCCGGGCACTTAAACCTCCTTCGGCATTTCCTGTTGTTGCCCCTGCATGGGCAGATTTTCCCGGGCAAGTTAGTGTTGATCTCCATATCCTCGATGAACGCGGTAGGAGGTCCGCGGGGGGCCTGGGTAATGAAGGCCATTTGCTCAGTAGTCTTGGTTGCCTGGCGGGGGACGATGGGGTTGCTGGTCGTGGCGGTGTCTGTGTTTGAGGGAAGCTCCTCGGCTTGCGTCGACTGGGCCTTTACTCGCTCTACCCACCCGATTAAGCATTTGGCGAAGCATTTTTGCCAGGTGTTTTCATCGCAAGGGCACCTGAGCAAGTCGACAAGCGTGGGAGGGTAGATCTTGGCCGTCGTGGCTTCCGCCTGCGAAGGAGTCGTCTGAGAAGCGGAAGTGAGACCAGCCGTAGGGGATGTGCCCGGGTTGCCGGCTCCGAAGACGGAGGCCGCGCCCAGAAGGGTGACGACGGCGGAGGCTCTCATTCTAAGAAGAGTTCGATGTTAAATGAGGGTCAGACGAAAGCATAGATGAAGAAAGGTGAGGAGAAAGCAGAGTGAAAGGTATCGTGATGGGGAAAACATACTCTTTAAGTAGACATGGGGAAGCGAGAGCCATGAGTGCCAAAATCAGTTCTACGACTGGAGTGTCAACCGGGTAGACAATCGTTGAGGCTATCCAGAACCTTCCTGGGGAGGCTCAACGGGCCACAACGGGCCGCAACGGTTGTGGTTGACCTTGACGGGTGAACTAGCCACCGACGAGAGTGTGTTGTCAAGTCACCCCGATATGGGCAAGCTCTGACGATCGTGCAGCGGGAATACGATTCTCGTTGAGGAGGCCCAACTCTATTGACCGTTTCCATGCAGCGGTGGTCCGCTATGGTCTCATCTCAATGTCAACATTTTGCCCTCCAGGTGGACGAAGTGAGTGACTTTTGAGAGGGTGGCTTCACCTGGAGCACTTAGGGTGCGCTGACCTTGACCCTGGGCATTGCGCCGGAGGCAAAGCTGGCCAATGATGGATAGGTTTTCTCAGGAATTCCATGGTCAGCCCGGACGCCGATGATGGCGACGATCTCAAGAAAGCTCCGCGGACGAGTGTGGCTCTATTCCCTCCCATAGTGCGCTGGTTGAACGCCGAGAACAACCGTCTACAAGAGGAAATGAAGCCAACACTGCCTCCGAGAACCTGAATAAACCAAACCTTGGGGGTTGCAAACTTCCTACATGCGCAAGTCCAGACCCTGTGCCCCGGCTCCGAGGTGGATGGGAAATACGAGGCCGAGTGCAAACTTATTGATGCGAAAGGCGCCAAGCTCTATGTGGCCTACCGTGATGTCATCTGACCGATCCCGCAGGAAGCGTGTTCTGGATGGCCGTCAGTGCGCCGCCATCTCAGTTGGGCTCAGAATTCCTGGTAAACTAAGGCAGGCTAGCTCGTCGGTAATCGCGGGACAGAAACCAGCCCAACCATGAGGGTTCACGAGACCGCTTTCTGCGGCGCTTTCTGCGGGGATGATTCCCTCCGTCGTGCAGTTCATCTGGTCTTAGGACAGTGTTCGTTGCAGACAAATGTTTGTGGCTTTGTATTACCTCGATTGCCGCTAGCTTTTCCATTTCCCATGCCAAGTCATAAATATCTCGTCTTTCCAAGACTGTGGAATCTGGTGAATGATGAAAGACACGCTGCTCGCTTCACAAGGCTGATCCAATGTTGCCTATTGAGGCAGAAAAACAAATCTTTGCGCATACACGGCTTCATCAACAAATGCTTCCCTTTACACATGCGCCTAACCCTCAATAGCCAATGGCTCACGATCGCGGTCACGGTCCCTGTGATGGCGGTGATGATGATAGTCGTCCCGTCGCCTCAGGTCGTCCTCATCGTCGTCGTCACGGCGGTGCCTGCGGTGACGGTCGCGGTCGCGTTCCTCGTCGTACCGATCGTCGTCGTCCTCTCTCCTGTGGTGACGATAGTGTCTCCGCCTCTCATCATCCTCGTCCCGATCACGTCCCCGGTCGTAGTCCCGGTCTCTATCATGTTCTCGATCGCGGCCCCGGCCGGCCTCTTCACGCCTCCGCTCTGTGTCGTTCATTAGTCTCACATGCCTGATGTGCTGATTCATCTCAACGTACCTCTCAAGACCTGCGTCGCAGCGGCGTACGCTTGAATTTCCTCCTTGTTGAGCACTCGGAGGACAATGACAAAGTCGTCTCGGACTTCAAAACGCTCTTTCCCGACAGTTAGAGCCTCCGGATTGACGATTTTCCGGCTAATCTTGGTCCATCGGGCACCGGGAGGAACTTCCTTCAGCTTTTTGTCGTCCTTATGGGGAGCCACACCCTCTCGGATCGGATTGTCCTCCTCTGGGAACCTGCTGGGAGCCTTTAAGATGCCTTTGAGGGGCTTGGCGTCGGATTTGTCTCGGGGCGGTGAGACAACACGAACCTGCTTCTCCTCAGGCCGGGGCGGGGTAGTGTCGCGACCACGATCGTCATCTCTTGTCGACACAATGGCTGGCTCGCTCGAAGGCATAGACACAGGTGACTCCCTCTTGGGGAGTGTCTCCTTCTTAGGCGAAGGGGTGCGTTCCTTGGTCTCTCTGATTGGCAGATCGGCGTAAGTCTGCCTGTCGGACCTGTCGTCCCTCTCCAACCGATCGGACCGATCGAGCCGCTCTGGTCTGTCATATCTCTCTGGGCGTTCTGAGCGTTCTGAGCGTTCCAGACGATCTGATCTTTCCACCGGGACTGGCACTTTCTCCTTTGTCTTGTCGTCCTTCATGGCTGCCAGTTGCTCTTTCAACTCCCGAATGTCGTTCGTATTAGTGGGGTTGAAACCAATGGACTGCCGTACCGGTCGCTTCGTCCTCTTGGTATCCTCGTCGGGAGAACCATCACGCTGTGAGGGCGGGGGACTATCGCCGGTGAGTCTCGCCTCAGCGTCGCGGCGGTTGTGGTCCCGATCCCGCTCACGCTCACGCTCACGCTCACGGTCTCGATCTCGGTCTCGTTCTGTTTCTTGTTCGACAGGCGCTCTGCGAGTCTCGATGATGACAGGCGCGCGGTCTCTCGGTTCTCTGGAGTCGTCCCGGGGTTTGTATCGATCGGCGGCACGAGCCCCCGGATCCTCCTCGTCACTGCGGCGTCGAGACTCTCTCTCAAGCTTTTCAGGCCGCTCAACCCTTTCGTCCTTTTCCTTAACGTTCGCCGCTTGCCCAAGGCCTATCGCTGTGGCGGCTAGGCCGAGGCCGGCACTGACCTTGTCGCGGAACCGTTTCCGCTCAGGATCATCCTCGTTGGCGGTGCTGGTCCGTCGAGCGTGCCTCTCTTTTTCAGGTTCGAGTCTCGCTGGTTCGCGCTTTGAACGATTCTTCTCGTCTCGGCGTTTGCTTTCATCATCAGAACCTCTCTTAGTGTCCGGAGGCGAAGATCGGTGGCCATTTCGTGAATCAGGCCGGTATCCAGTGCGGGACTCAGACCTATATCCGTTGCGAGATTCAGAGCGTATCTCTCTACGCGGGTCTCGTCGGTCGTCAAAATCACCGCCCACCGGAGCTGAGTCCGTCCGAATACCGAATCCACGAGTAACTACTCCGTCATCATGGAAGTAATCGCCACTGCCGTAGACAGGCTCGTACTTGCGATCCTCCCTTGCCTGTCGCTGAGCACGGTCGTCCTCACGGCTGCGGTAGTAATCTTCATGATGAACGGACCGCGGAGCACCTTCCTGGTAGACAGACACGGGACGTCGGGAGGAAGCGGCACCAGCCACGGTACCGGCGGCGACAGATGTAGCGGCCACATCCAGAGACGAGGGCACACCTGTAGATCGCCTCTCCTTGGGACTGGGAGGGACCTGCATGTGAGCCGGAGCGGCAGGGACGGCTGGCGGGATGCCGCTCTGAGTCGGATCGTATACGCTGGAGGTTGATCGATTGATTTTATCGAGACCCCAAGTGGTGGGGGGAGGACCGCCACGCTTTTCGTAACGAGCAGTCTCGCCGTACGGTCGACCGGCATTCTCCGTCGTTGTCACGTTGACACTTGGGCGGTAGTAACCCCGGTCCATGCTTTCTCGTCTGCGCGACCGAGAGGGAGGACGAGAATGATCCAGATCGTAGCGAGCGAGGTCACTCGGCGTGGTGTACTCGTAGCCGTCACCGCCAATATCAATCGGAGCGTTGCCATGGCGTGCGCTGTTGGCATAGATGGTTGAGGACCTCGCGGGACGGTAGGTATCGAGTCTCGGATCTGTGGTTCGTTCGCGTAGGCGGGTAAACTCTTCATTGTCCATTGTTGCGCTGTATGAGCCACCACGATGGTGGCTTCTGGAACGTATGGAAGACGCGGGTTGGGTGTAAAACGTCGTGTCGCTGGAGCGATAGTCATCGCGGGTTGGGCTGGCGTGTCTATTACTGGAGGAGTGATGCGATGAGCTCGTCGGCGGTGCTCTTTGCGTCGTGGTAACAATCACGGGTCGAGGGGCGTTCGAGTCGAGGGTAGAAGAGCGACGGTTGCGGCTGACTTCTCTTAGACTCGCGCCGCGAGCTAGAGGGTCCTTGGTGACGGCATAGGTGGTCGTCGTAGTCGCAGGAGTGGTCGAGTGAGAGTGATGATGGCCTCTCGAAGGGGCAGTAGAAGTGTATCTTGAGGACGTAGGCATAACGTGGATATCTCCTCCGTACATGGAGCTATAGCCGATGCTTGTGGGAAGAGACGCTCTCGCCGGGTTGAAAGTTGGCGATCGTGGGCGAGTCCCGGCGTAGCGGGAGGAGGAGTGGCGGGGATCCATGGCGATGTGTTAGCGCTGACAGTCGCCCTTTGCTCTGGTTTCTGTCTTCGCTGCCGTCGCCGGATTACGCGGGTTTTTGGAGAAATCAGAAGCCTCGAGGCGGCGCCACGAGCGAGGAGGATGGGAAGGTGCACTCGGATGGACTGGGCGCTGATAGATTGCGATTATGGGGGACGGGCGTAGCGGAGAGACGCACGACGAAACCACGTGAGGATTCCGCCCTAAATTTTCGATCTTTTTCGCTTTGACGTGGTGGTGCTTTGGCGTATTTGGCTTTTCTCACACCTCTAGCTCGTTCGGGGGATTGTGTTGTCTCACTTTGTTCTCTGGGTTTTCAGCCAGATGATACCAGCTGGACGGAGCCCTATGCTCCTCTGTCTTCTTTTCGAGGGAGACAAAGAGCGCAGCCTGAGGGAGGGGCAAACAATGTTGGGATGTCCACCTCACCGAAATGGAGTCGAGTCGGGTGTAATGTGGGTTCCCCTTGGGTGGCAGAGGATGGCGGGGTTCAGTGTCTCCTCAGCTCAGTTTAATTCAGACCCGTTCCGTTCGCTCCTTCGTACGGATCCAGAGCGGGTATCTGTGGTGTAGTCTGGAGTTGGAGACCCCCGTCGGTCGGGTTCCAGTCAAGTCAGGCCAGGCCAGGCCCGGTCAAGTCGGGCTGCGTTGGGTGGATGCTGTCGTCGGATTGCTGTCGAAACGTCCACGTCCGCTGTGGACTGAGGTGGAATTCTACTGCATGCACCTGCAGCGCCGTGGTAAAAGAGGGGCGAGTCAGCTTGCTAACAGTCAACGATGGGTGCAGCGGGTGGGCATGGGCGCAAAAATAGGATGAATAAATTCATGCAGAGTCTCCATACGTCCGTTCCATGCAGAATGGGTGCCGTGCCGAAGATGGACTATGCGCATTGCATGGAAGTTGTGAGAAAGAGATGAGGAAGACTCACCAAGATGTCGAGCGGACACAACGTCACTGAGGCATCTGAGAGATTTTTTTCTTCTTAACAGGAGAGTAGAAAGAATGGGTGGAGGGGGCGAAAATTGGGCGACAATTGAGTGCTGCAACGTTGATTACTTCGGGGAGGGGGATTATCCTGGGGGCAATGACGGAGGGAGGAGTGGACTGATCCCTGTCAACAAAGCAGTCAGGATCGCGGGGGGTTTGCTCTGATGATGATGGTGGTCCGGGGACGGGTCGAGTCCGTGTATTCGCAAGGGAACCGAGAGATGTCACAGTCAGCAATCGGGCAATGTGACTGGCTGGTTGCCTGAAAGCAGAGTCTGTGTTCGGTGTGTATCGCCGGCCTGTCTGGTCTGCGTCAGGCTGGTAGCTACTTCTGGGCAGTGTACAGGTACGGGAGCTGACGATGTGCCGCGGAACCAAGAACTTGGGTGATAAGGCCAAGGATGCCACCGGTGGAATGTTTGCAGTCGACAGAACTATGTTCCTCCAGTAGGGGTTCTCGGAAGATCGCGAGGGGTCTGCGGTTATCCGGAGCTGACGACGGACAGTTGCTTCCTGTCGCAACAAGGCTGCATGTATCGCAGAGACAGAGAGCTTTGTGGTTCTTCGGGTGCCGGCCTGACCACACGTGAAGTGCTGAAGTACCTAGATGTGGACGGCAATGGCAGAGACCGTGCAGGAGGGCGTGTCGTAACTTGTCCGAGGTAGCTGTACCTCTGATTAAGCTGGCGAGCTGGATTGGCGGACCAGGTGTACGTACGTGCGCCAACGTCAACCGTGATGTAGCTCCTCCGTCAGCGCCTGGATGTCTGACAGGTTGGCGCTGTCGTTTGGGCTTTTTTCTTCGCACGTTGACTCTTCAGCCCATCTAGGCGGACGTCCAGCCAGCCAGACAGACCGACCGAAGGCCAGCCACAGAGGCTAGTCGAGCCCGTTCGCTCCGTTTTGAGACTGGGAGTCAGGCCGGTCTTTGGGTGCGTGTGCAGATAACGCTTGCTTGCCTGGCTAGGGCCGTTTCGTCTCTGTAGTGTCGAGGGTTCTAGGAAAACAAAAATTCAGATGAAGAATTGGACGTCGGATGAGACGGGAACTGGGCTCGCATGCAGTTTCGGTCTCGGTGTCCTGGTTTTGGTTGTTTCCTGGACGCTTCCCAAATATTGGCCGTGGCGAGGACGATTTCTTCGGCTTGTCCCTGAGGCTCTGCAGATGAAGAAACGCAAGGCGATCGAGTGTGAGATGTGATTTGGTGCCTTGTTCAAAGTGATGACGCAGCACTCGATGATGGATGACAATTTTAGAGGTCCGTCCCGCGAGAAGGAATTCCCAGCGGGAGACAGGTGGTGAGGAACCAGTTGGGGGTGCAATGAAGTCGGCCAGGACTGGCGTGGGAATTCCGCCCCCAGCGTCCGGGCGATGGAAAGCGTTGGTCCAGGGGAGTGAAACCTTAGCAGGCGCTCCGAAAGTTGAGACGGCCCTCAGAGACACGGGAGACCAAGAGACAAACGTGCCAGGTATCGTTGGAGTGAGCCAACACGGCTACGGCTGGCTGGATGCTGGCTATCACTGGCCCCTGGGTGATGGTGGGAGGCGGTCGCTCTCTTTCCCCTTCGGGAAGCCGGCTGTCGTCCGTGTCGATCACGGCGATGACGTCCGTTGGGCCTCTGCCAGGATCAGGACATGAGCCACGACCCTGCACCTCGCTTGCGCTTTTCTCAGGTGAAGCTCCCCGTCCAGGATTCTTGGCCCCTGGTGTCGACGGCGTGTCCTCTCCGGCGCTTTGGGGTGATTCCTCGAATCCTCAGTGGCCGTGGAATTCACCTGATATCCGACAGACTCCCAGCTGCCAGTGAGTGCCCCGACCCCCCGCCGCCACCGGCAAGGCACAGCGGTTACGTTGGGGCCAGACGGCTGAGAATACGCCCAAGACGTTGGTCTCGTGTCGAGTGGATGGCAAGGAGACACGGAGTCTTGTTTTTGTGCATATATTTGCGTCCGACGTCTCTCGATACAACGAGGAAAACCGGGGAAGCAGAGCGCGCGCGCGCCGGTTCACTCGTTGAATGGCCTCCCGTCTTGTTGCGTGGTGGCTCCGCGGGGCGCTGTGCAATGCACTGAGATGGAGCCGTTCTGGGAGGCGCAGGGGCTGTGGCTCGGGTCCCTGACTAGCAGATACCGTCGCTGTCACCGCAGAGAAGCGGGAATTTGACCGACGTCAGCGGAGGCACTTGTGCCCGATAGAAAATTCTTATAGCGCGTGGTATCAACGGCAGTCCGGCTGAGGTGAGTCCATCAGGGACGCCCTTCCGCTTCCGCACCGTCCAGAACGGTCGGGATGCCTGTCTCTCGGTCAGCGGTGGGCGTGCTGTGTGCGTTAACATGAACACGTAGGTCCATAGGCCATAGGACCTGAGATGGTCGAGGCAGGGCAGCAGCTGGTAGACCGGGAGACACCTAATCGATGTGCCGGATTGCCCGCAATTTCGCCCATCGACCGAGCGACATGTAATCCGAGCGAAGGAGCAAAGGAGCGAGAGCATAGCAGCTGCGTTCCATGTCAGGTGTGGTCTTTCCCAAGCTGGCGGGCGCGACTTCCGCCTCGTTGCTGTCTTGCATTCCACCGCAGGCCTGGGCCAGCCGAGGAATGAGCAGTGCAAGCCACGGACAGAGCAGGTGCGACCCGACCCGCAAGTCTGCTGAGTAATGTAACCTGGAAGGCAGGACAGAGGACCCCGCTGCGCTGCGCTGTGCTGTGCTGTGCCTGCCAGACAGTAGACTCAGGTCTTTCCAGAATCAACAAACATCTGCTCGATGGCAAGACACCAACAACAACAGTCCATCGCCGGCCGCCGACGCAGTCAGCAGCTTCACTCCAGCACGTTGGACGCCGAGGGCCGTCGCCATCCCCTCTGGCATGCCAATCCCTTTGTTCCAAACCTAATCCGCCCACGATCCCTTCCCCTCACGGACGTCGAGGCACACGCTGCCCCACCCTGCCGGCAGCCCGACTTTAACTCCAAGCATGTCCATGTCCCGGCGCATGTCCTTGTGGATTGGATGGGCAGACGAGACGTCCTTGTCCCTGTACCTTTGGGCACGTCAGGATAATTCGGAGACATGCGCCGCGCTCATTTCGACCCAACCATCGACCCGCGTCCCGGGTGCCGTGCTGCTGCAACAGCCCGTCTGCGGTGCGTCTTGGCCACTGCCTGATGGCTGTCAACCCTCGACGATGCGACCGCCAAGCATCGCCCAATAGCGGGACGTGTCGAAGACTCGCCGACGACGGCCACCCACCACCACCACACCACACCCACTGAGCTTCGATCCTGCTCGTCCCCATCTGCAGCATCTCGCCATTCTGCAATACAGCTCTCCATGCTATCTCACTGCCCGCGCGCCACGCCACAACGCAAACACACGACCAAATAAGCAATGACTTGCAGCTTCCCGTCTGCGCCCGTCTTGACTCGGGGTCCCTTCTCCATGTTTTGCCATTTCCGAACCGCAACTGCCGCGTGGGGACAATGGGGTCGATCTTGAGCCCCAAAGATGCGATGTGACCTCTTGAGCAGACCCGTTGCATGCTCACCGCCACGACTCAGTTACAAGCAAGCACCCATCGTCTCATACTTTGCAGTATTTGCCTCATCGGCTTCGCAACCAACGTGGAGAGAAGGCAACAAGTGTAACGTCTCCCAAGTTGCCCCAACTGTGCGAGGTGAGAGGGCACAAGCACATGGCATGGTTGCCTTTCGTCCGCACAAAGACGGTGGTGTCCTCAGACAAGGAGTATCCCATCTCAACTGCTTCGCCAGACAGCCCTGCCGAAAGTCGTGGCCTTGGCGAGGCTAGACCTCGAAACTGCTTTGATGTGATTCACTAGGCCAACAGTTTCCTCGGCTCACCTTCAGAGATTTCTCTTCCACTGAACGACCTCCCTTGGATCCATTGAACCACGCCTGGGGCCTGATCTTCCAGGACACCTTTGACAGTTGGGCTGGATCGGGCCCGGACGACGCCAACAACACCCCGTCCCTGATGAAGCCCAAAACGGGGATCCCCTGGTATCGAAAGCCACCAAGCCACCGAACGACGGTGTTGGGTTCTCGCCCGATCGGCCTGGCACATCCCCTCACAAACCATTCGCCGTGTACATCAGGGTACTATGCCCTCTTGCTTCGTTCAATTTGCTGGCATACTAAGTACGAGTGATCGGCTCTGATCGTTGCCTATTCTTGAGCCAAGTGAAAACTTTGATCTTTCAATTCTCGCATCTCGATCTATCGACGTTTCATCCAGATCAGCCGTTGACGGCGGGCCTTTGGGCGATGCGTGCGTGAACGTGATACGAGATGATGCGGTTCGCATTGGAAGGAGGGTGGGAGAGCCCGACAAGAATTGAGCTTTGACTGGCAGGACTTCTGATGCCGGAATGGGCTGTTTCCCACGTGGAGTGCCGCATCGCCAAGAGGATGCCGCAATGCCATCTGAACTGAGGCCACCGACCTTTTCACATAGGCACACAACGGAACGACAGTGCGGCATCCTTGAAGTACGACCCCCATGGACGTCCGCCTGCCCGCATGTCATGCTCTTGATATCAACCATCAGCTTGCGCGAATTCAGACTGGGGATCTGGAGGGGAACGCCTCATGAAGTCAAAGTGTGCGCTACTGCACCGTTAAAACGGCACGAGGACGAGCTGTCTAGCCTTTGCTTGGACACAGTCCGCCCTCCCACGTGCCGCGGCTAGCTTCCAGTCCCTCGCCTGTTCCGGCGCAAGGGCCGACTGGATCCCTTGGACCTGGCGAGATTCAGATCCGAGGCCCGCTATTCGTCCTCTTACTGCCGTTGCAAGAACGCCGTATTTCCAGGGCAAGCACGTTGAGTTTCTTTGACTGTTTCCGTTCGTGAGTCGGGGGCCGCCTGCTCCCGAAACTCGTGTGTCGAAACCGGCCGAACTCTGGCAGCTTAGGATTGCGGCATGGTTGAGGCACCTGCCTTGTTTTCACTTTGAGGCCAGCAACGCTATCCCAGGCATCCCATCCATGAAGGGGGAAAATTAGACCTTCCGTCCTTGGAAGATTACTTTCGCGGGCCGAGCCCATCACGTCAAGGAACTGAGACCCCGTTCCGGAGGCCAGAACCTACTTCGGCGAAGTGGAGACGGCCCTGGAAAGGTTCGGTGAACGGGAAACCCCGGGGTTCGTTGTCGGCGGCCGAGACGCTTCCGTTTCGAGTCTCGGGGGGCGAGCGTCTCCTGGGATGTTCCGGGTATCTTGACTCGGAGATGACGCGGATGCTAGTGAGCTGACATGATGCGTTGGCGTAGTCCACATTGTGGATGTCTGGCCTGACGCCCGTCTAGAAGTGAGTGGGTGGCAGGTGACGGCGTAACGGCGACTGACCGAACAACGTCCACACGGATAGATCGCTTTGAGAAGAGCGCCGGCGGGTTCCAGAATCAAGCTAGTAAATTGACACGCTAGTTATACTCGAAATCCTAAAATTCATCAACGGTCGTAGCAAATAGGGACATATCCACCAACACCAAGCCAAGCCCATCTTTCCACACACAGAAAATCTATGCCAAACTGCCCATGGGATCCCACAGCGGCAGCACAGTCGGCTCGGTGCCGATGACGGCCCGGACCTCCTTGCTGAGGAAGCGCGGGTCGACGACGGCCTGGTAGACGAACTCGTCCATCCACGCGTCGCTCATGACGAACCAGCCCTTGTCGCCGGCGCTCTCGCCCCAGCTGTTCTGCACCCTCCACCGGACGCTCTTGCCGTCGGCGTCGAGGTGCACCGCCGTCAGCACCATGGCGTGCGTCATGGCGCTCTCGCCCGTCCTCAGCCTGCTGGCCTTGTCCATGCCCAGCGTCGAGACGCCGAAGCCGAGCTCGTAGTCGATCAGGTCGAGGTCCATGATGCCCGAGGCCGAGTTGCTGAACTTGCCGACGTCGGAGCCGAAGAAGACGGGCAGGCCGGCCTTGAGCATGGAGACGCAGGCGGATTTCAGCGTGGCCATGTCGACGTTGACGTACGTCACGCCGCGGCCGCCGACGATGTTGCCCAGCCTGTCGACGGTCAGGAGCGTCAGGGGCTCGTGGCGCGGGTCGTGGACCAGGGAGACCATGCCGTCAATCACGGCGGAGGTGACGCGGAAGTCGGACGAGTAAATGTCCTTGGCGAAGGCCGCGGGCGTCGTCTTGAGCTCGTGGGCCTTGCCGTGCTTGTCGAGGTAGGTCCAGGTGAACTCCTCGCGCGGGTTCGGGGGCGGGCCGAGCGTGAGCGTCAGAATGCTCAGGATCTCGCGCATCATCTTCTCCTTGGTCGACGACAGCGTCTGGGCGGTGGCCTCGCCGGATCGGATGAGCTTGCGCAGGATCAGCGCGTACTCGCGCAGCTTGGTCTTGACGATGGAGTTGAGCACGCCCGAGTTCATGGCGTTCCAGCTGTCCGGGTACAGCGCCTGCGGGACGAGGCCGTACTTCTGCACGAGGTTGTAGACCATGTCCCACTGGCCGCCGTCGCTGACGATGTCCCCGAGCAGGGCCTGGACGAGTCTCCCCTCGAGGTCTTGGTCGGCGGTGTCGATGATTTGCTCGAGGAAGTAGTTGGACTTTTCGAGCTTGTCCCAGAAGAAGAGGTAGGACTGGGAGAGCTCGAACGAGTCGAGGTTGTAGCGCTTCATCAAGGCGACGCGGAAGGTGTTTGTGGAGGCGAAGAGCCAGCATCGTCCCGAGGAGCGCTGGTTCGTGATGGGCCCGCCCTCGAAAGGGATCTTGACGTTGAAGATTTGCGGGTCCGAGAGCTTGGTTGACGTTGAGGTCAGGACGGTGCGCGGGTCAGCGGTGCTGAGGGCTGTGAGGGCGAGTCTGGATCATGTTAGCTGGTGTGCATCTTGGTAATGCCTTGGATACCAAGCCTACTTGTTCTTGGGGTCGGAAAGGAAGCGCGACTGCCACGACTGCGTCAGGTGGACCGGCAGACCTTCAGGCTCCCGGAGGAGCTTGACGTCGCCCTTCTCGTTCTCGCTGCTAGAGTTGCCTACGTTGGCGAACTCATCGTCGCTGACCTGGAACCGGCGGAGGCGCTCGAGGAGGGCCTTTTCGCTGGACGGGTCGACAACGGCGGTCTTGGATGGCTGAGAACCCATCGTGGCTATCTTCCAGCTTTTGACGCTCAATGTGACTGGCGACTTTGTAGAATTGAGCCGGGTTGAGATCTCACTCGGCGGTTTCCAACGTGGCGGAGTAGACACACACACACACACATACACTCAATCACGCAATCCGGACGTGAGGCAAGCTTGCGAGGGAAGATAAGTAGCTAAGCTTCGACGTTTCAAGAGATGGATAAGCTCGGTATTTAAGACAAAGGCACGCGAGTCGTAGACGACCCCCCTCCTTCTTATCCCCCATTCGATCCGCCTGATACCGAGAATGCCACAGAGAACAGGTGTGTCATTGCTAACGTCGGCAAGGAAGGTGCTCACGCCTCGTTCCCTCGATGGACCGACCCCAAGTCAAGCTTCCCGGGGTGCCTTATCAGTTGGAGTCGACGACACAAAACCAGCCAAACAGCGATAAGATGAGGGGTGGTTGGCAGGGATTATGGCCCATGACGGCCAGTCACGCCCACCGTCCGACACACGCGAGAGTCCATCAGAGTCCATCAGGGTCCCCAAGGATCTCGCCCAAAGGGTCCTCACATGATGCCATCAGCTAGGCACTTAGTTCTAAACATCTCTGAACAATGCCGCGATGCATGGGACTTATCAAGGATATTGTTCGTATCTTTGATGATAGATCCGCGTCGATAAGTTAGGAAGAGCAACCTTGATAAGGGACACATCGTGGGAAGATGCCCGTAGTACCTATCTTACACACAGAACCCTTCAAGAAACTGATCCCTCGGGCGGTTTACAGAGTAGCAACTTTTTAGATGGCGACGTATACAAAATCCCGACTCATTTTACCCACGCTCCCTCCGGGTCGACAAATGGCCCATCGCCATCGAAAATTTGGATACATCATATCCCACAGTGGAGATCCTAAAGGTCATTCAGGAACTGAGGCACCGAGTATTTTTGCAGCATGTACTATTTTTTGGATCCGAGGATTTCACGGGATCCGCCTTGGTGTCTATCCTCATCGTCCTCGTGATGTCCCGGTCGCTTCCGTCGCCGGGCCGGACGGCGGGCCGTCCGGCTCGGAATCGATCTTTGAACCCCCAGAGGTTTGGCCGCGCTTTGCAGACGTCGGACGACCGGCCATCCAACTCAGGACCGAACCAGTGCCGTGACGTACGACCCGTTTTGGTCTTGGTCCAACGTACCTTGGAAAGTTTGATGGATTTGCCGTAGGAGGTTTTGGTGGATTCCTCGGATCAATAGGTCTACCCTGCGAATGGAACATGGCTAGGTTCGGAACGTGGCGTAGATTTTCCATAGGCCACATCCGCATTTCGATGTTCCAACCCGGCTCAATAGCCTTTTCCCAGACCTGAGGAAGGATAATTTCTCCGTTAGGGCTCAATAGATCGTAATGTCCTTCTTGTACATGCGGGCCGATTACATCTACATGGAGGAAGGCCTCTTTGATTAACTCTTCCATGCCCTTGTAGTGAATGTCAGCTCTGAGGGTATTTGGCAATGAAACAGTTGCAGAGACAACTTACCGCCCAAGTCGCGCAGAGATGAAATGGAAATGAGAACTTTCGTCCCACGGCGTCTTTGAACTTGAGAGGCTCTTTCTCTCGCAAGTTGGCTGACTCAGCTTCAAAGTTGCTCTTAGCTTCTTGTGCAGCGGTTTGTTTCGATGCTTCTGCGTTGCCGGATTGCTGCTCTGATTGTTTGGATGGATCAAGCTCAGTCGTAGGCTCGCGATCATTGTCTTCAGGGCCGCTAAGGCCAGCTTCTTCCCATCCCGCATCAAAGGGCACCGTTCGCTTCCTCGCCTTACGCTTCTTAGACCGCCAGGTCCAGGAATCCCACGGATCCTCCACTGCCTTCTGCTGAAGAGCTTCGAGATCTTCCGAATTTTCATTTTCGCCAAGTTCGACCGCCTTTGTTGTATCTGGTCTTTGCTGTTTCCCGTCAACAATTTCCGAGGTATCCGACTTGTTCACATTATCGATTTCCTTCCTCTGTTCCTCTGCATATTCGGCAGCCAGCAGTTGATCTCTTCTTTCCATTTGCAGCGCATTATTCAGAAGTATGCGGGAAAATCTGGCTGGCCGTCCGTAAGATAAGGAGGACACGTAAAGCCAACTCGAGGTGCCAGGATCTGTGGTGCCGCACCTGGAGCACCGGGAAGATGTTCGATACGAGCGACACGCCCGGCATGCGTCAATTTCCAAGTACGTCTCTATTGTGTTTTGGACGTGGTCTCTCTCGGCATGTCCTGCTAGAGCAATATAGTCCTTGAAGGTCGCTTTGCAAAGGCTGGATCCGTCACCCGTTGTGTGGAGGCACATCCAAAATACACCTCCTTCATTTTGGAGGGACTTTCCGACGACGACGAAAGATCCATCATAAGCGTCTTGACTCTCTGTGCTGGCTTGGTCATCGCCGTCACTTGAAGACGTGTCAGCATCTTGATCTGCCTCTCTAATCTCAAGACCTTCGATGGCTAGGGGGATTGCCTCGCAGGCGAGCACCTGAAGATGTTTCGCCAAGTGCGAACGGAATCTATTGCTGTTCTTCGCATCCTCTGTCCGAGGCTTCCAGTCGTCGCATAGTGGGCATGCATCTTTGTTGAAGTTCATGAGGGATTTGCGAGAGGCCTTGGCCATAATGTGTCGCTGCGCTGCCGACACGCTCCCCTCATGATCGGAAGCGAAGTGACTCTCGAGTGCCGACTCGGAATTGCACTTGGTGTGGCAAAAGTAGCACTTCCACTCTTGTCGATGAGTTTCTGTCTCATGTTTGAACCACTCGTGTGAGGTCGTGAAGGGTTCAGCTGTGCAATGTTCAAAGGTGCAGATGTACATTTGAAGATCGTGGTAAACATGGTGTCTGGAGAAACTGTGAGCCTCAAATAAAAGTCACGGATTGCTATGCGGTACGATTCTCATAGATAGGCAGTGACTTACTTCCATTGGTGTGTGTCATGGATCATCTGGATTGTGCGACAGTAAGGACATTCGATGTGTTTGTTGTATTCCAACCTAACACCATCGAGAACCATGTCCGTAAGAATTGGAATTTGGCGCCCAGAGGCTGTATCGCTAGCAGCAGTGGTAGCGAATGAGGTCGCTACGCTGGTAATGCTGCCCTCTCTCGCCTCTCTAGACTCCTCAATGATGCATGTACCAATTGTCACCTCGAGTGGATCGTGAAAAGTGGTTGCCTTCGTTGTCGCACGACTCGACATAGTCTCCTGCTTTCCGTCGTCCGGAGGGTCCCTGTTCAGACGCGCCATTTTCTTACGATGACTCTGTCTGTAGCGGATGTATTCTCGCTGCCTGTTGATCCATGTGCCAATGCGCTCCGCGAGCCATGGCCGTTCCTTAAGCTTCGGGAACTTATCTTGGGCGTTGACGATGTCAGGTCTAGCATCCGAAAGCGAGGCTTGTTGTTGTCGTTGTCGTCCTGTGCGGCCGCGAGGTCGATCTTGGCGGATGAGAGTTGAAAGAGTAAAGAGGTGGGTTATGCATGATTGGATATTAATGAACAACTCCGCCAGCTCCGTCGTATCCGACTCCAGAATTTCCGTATCTATCCCATCTCCAGAGAGGCTTGTGGAGACAATCTGTATGGAACGCTTCGCCAACTCTTCTTCGGAGACTGCGGGCAGTTCTGTCCGATTTGGGAGACGGCCTGATACGATGCCAGTTCCTTCAGGGAAGAGATCGTCAGGTCAATTTCTGGATTCTAAAGCTTCGACCAAACTCACCTCGATCGAGGGCCTCCCCCAAACGAGATAACCCTGATACGATGAACTGTCTCATCCGTTTGGATTGCTTCAATCGCGAGTCCAACGAGCTCAGAGATTGGGGCTTCTGAAGCGCCCCGATGTTTGCTGCCCATATCTGGAATCTGCCTTCCTCGTTGGCGGCTGCATATTCCAGTTCGCGATAAGAAGACCCAAGTAGTTTTTGTCGGAACGTCGAGAAAGCCTCCTTGCAGCTATGGGATAGGTCGGATATTGAAAGCTGAGCAGAGGGCCCTTCTTCGTTCTCCATCTCGCTGGTAGGTACACGTAAAGCTGGCCTCTCGTCCAAATCATCCATCATCAGACACGTCGATAAGGCTTGAGAAAATATTGGAAAGAGAAATGCGGTAGATCGTCATTTGTTCTATCAAGACAACCCCTCTTTTGCCAATCTAAGCCGCAGTACCGGGAACCAATGAGACCCGTTGTATTGGCGCAGCTGCATGGCGCAGTCCGGTACAAATACACCTCACTCAGCCTGATCCAGCAGACTTCCACTGTCCTCAGTTATTCCTCATCTTTGCCCATTCCCATGCCTTTCCGCTCTGCCTGGCAGCATTGGACGTCATGTCTGGCTTCGAAATAGCAGGCGTGGTCCTCGGGGCGTTCCCCATCCTCTACGACACCGCGAAAGACCTCAAGCCTGTCTTTAGAAAGGTCAACACCTATCTACACTTCGAGACAACCTTTGCCAAATTCGTGTCGGATATAGAGACACAGGAAGTGATGTACTCGCGGATGCTGGAGCGTCTGCTCGACCCGTTAGACATCTCAGCCGAAGAAAGGAACAACCTCCTTGACAACTCGGCATCGGATCTGTGGCGAGATGACTACATTCAAGAAGAACTCCGGACGCAATTTCCGCAGGACAGAAATTATAGATGGTTCATGTTGAATCTGGAAGCTCTAAACCAAGCCATTATCGAACTTCAAGCCTTATTGCCAGGAGAAAAGGTTCGTCTGCAAATACTTTCGTCGGCTGCCACCTGGTCTTAACTTTCAGTTGAGATCCTCATATGCCTGCCTTTACTTGTCTCTATGTATGCTGATCAATCGCGAACGCGGGGTACAGATTTATCATCTTGACTCTACAAGCATTGAGAGCCAGATCTATCAGCTGCGCACATCCTTCAACGATCACAAGGACCGCCTGCTAAAAACCATAACCAGCATCATCGACAGCCTGCACCAATACTTCGACAGAGGCTCAGAAGCTAAGAGGAAGACTCCCTCGAAGCCGAAAGTGTCCTTCCGAGAAGTTCATCGCGAAGCCACCGCGTTCCACGAATGTCTGGCGAAGAAATGGAAATGCTGCTGCCCTACGGCACATCCGGTCGCGATCACCACCTACACTATGCCTGCAAATTTGAAACCGGGAGCAGGCAGCGGGAATTTCAACGTCCTCTTCGGAAGAGAGTCGGACAAAAAGCAGCTCCGAGTCAAACTCGAGACTGTGAGCAACACAAGCCCCAAGTCCGACACAGCCAGGACAAACGAGTCACCACCTCCAGCTGTGAAGATTGAGGCAGCTAGTGATCTGAGCGCTCAGATACGCCTCAGGAACCAGGTCAAGTCTGTCGCGCAGGCGGCTGGCAAGAAAAGCGTCACCGCATTGGCGAAAGCGACATTGGTCATGGCGACCCCGTTGAACTCGGCGGTGCTCAGCCGACCGCCTTCGAAACTGAAAAAGCCACCACCCCATCAAGGTCTCGACAACATGAAAACCTCAATATCGACATCGGCCTCGCTCTCATCCAAGGGCAGTTCGGTGTCCACTCTGGTCCACCAAGCCGAGACAGATAGCTTCGATGGAACAACCAACGGCCAAGGAGGGAATCTCTTGAGGTTGCAGAAGAGCGCGTCAACTTCTCGAGTACGATTCGTTGACAGCCCACCTCCGAGACGTCCTGACAAGGAAGATCGTAAGGAGGCAGATCGTGAGGAGGCAGAAGATGTAGAGAACATCTGCGAGCTGTTCACAATTGCGCTTTCTTCGCAATGGCAACGGAAGGCCATTTTCATCGACGAAGACACCAGAGCCGTCCTGCAGCCGGAGCCAAAAGACCAGAGCAGCTTTAGCTCCTGGAAGACGCAAACTATAGACTCATTCCTGCGCAACACGTCCAACATCCATGACCGCCTGTACATGGGTCTCCGGCTCACCCTTACGCTGCTCAGCCTTGCCACCTCAGCTTGGATTCCCGGGTCATTGGCCAAGGAGGACATCCTCGTGGTCTGCAGCGTCACCGAGATCGCAGACGAAGGCGCGAAAGTAGCCGCAGCAGCGAGACCGTTGGGGCCGTACTTCTCCCGCACATCCCGGGATATCTGCTCTTCACTCCCCAGCAGCTCTTTGGCGTGGGATGCCAAGTCTTCGCTCCTGCTTCTCGGTGTGCTTCTGCTTGAACTATACCATGGCCAAACACTGGAGCAGCAGCCTCAGTGGGGAGATCTTCTCGTGAATGGGAAGCCAAACGACAGCACTATGCTCTGCACTGCGTCTCTCTGGTTAAATCGAGCCAGGGAATCTTTGACAAGGTTCGTCGGGCCAGAGCTCGGTAATGAGCTGTATGAGGGAATTGACAAGTGCATTTGTTTTCGCTTTGACCGCAAAGACGACTTTGGAGACACAAAGCTCGCGGGCGAAGTATATCGAGAGCTGGTTGTGCCGTTGAGTAAATGTTGTCCTTGGACTTGACATCCAATTCAATCAATGCACATATCAAAGTGCCATCACACAACACTAAAAAACACCGGGTAGAGGGCATAACAGGCATCGACGCATGGATGAAAGATCATATACAGAGCTACCTTATCTACGCAAAAGACTCCGTAATCCTTTATCCGGAAGATTTTTGTCCAATTTCGGCTTCACATTTCTCCATTACATTGAGTCATCTGTAATTCGTACATGTTGCTAGATCCCAAGAAAATCCAAGACGTAACACTCGGCACGCTTACAGGCGAGAGCCGTGGATAACCTTGACGTCGACGGCAAGCTCGCGGCCGTTGTCGTTCAGGACAAGGACGCGGACGCTGCCACGGCCGGACTCGAAGGCGCTGTTCAGGCGAGTCCAGAGGTTGGACTGGTCGATGACGGGGAGACCCTGCTTGACGTCACCGGTCTCGGTCATGGCGACGACCTGGCCGTCGGCAAGGTCGAGGACGCGGTACTGCTTGAAGACGGGGCCGAGCATGGTCTGGACGACGACGCTGGGGGCGGGGTTGGAGATGAAGGAGGACTCCTCGTGGAGCTGCTTGGTGAAGAGGTCGACACCGAGGTAGCGGTACTGGCCGGTGGCGGCGGAGGTGGAGATCTTGATGACCTGGCAGGGGCGGCCCTGGAGCATCAAGAAGTCGCCGAGGCGGATGTGGTGGCAGGGGATGGTGACGGTGTTGGGGAGGAGGGGGCCGCCGGAGGCGGGAGCGGGGGAGGGGCGGCGGGCGGGAGCCACGGAGCGGTGCTCACGGATCTCAGAGACCTCGTAGCGGTTGGGGCCTTGATGAGGATGAGCAATCTTGTCAGCCAGCTTGTGCAGGCCGTGGCGGAAGGAGTGATAGTGGCCTGGCGCGAGCCGTCTCAGTCTCGGACCATAGAGTGGGGGAGAGAGCACTGCGCAACCGAAACACAAAAAGCCAAGCGGGCAACAGGGGGCTGGGTGAGCTCTGGGGGTGAGCTCAGATGGAAGGGGGCCGCAGACTTACCGTCCTCGTCGTAGTAACCCATCTTGGACTTGTGCTTGGGGCGAGAAACGTGGGCGGGTTCAACGGTCTCTTCGGTAACCTTGACGGTCTCCTTGTACACCTGAGGGCGGGGGCGCTCAGAGTGGGCGTCGACGGTGTATTCGTCGACGTGGGCGGAGTGGTGGGAGTGAGCAGGCAGGGGACGCTGCTCGACGGTGACCTCTTCGCGGTGGTAGGTGGGCTGGAAGCGTTGACGGTACTGGCGTTCGATTGTATCAATCGGGTTTACCAGGTGCTCGTGGTGACGGGTGTCGACTTGCACACGAGTGTCGTGGAACTCTTGAGTCTGGAAATGGGGGACAGGGCTGGAGAGAAGGAAAGGAGGGAGAGGTCAGTCGGATGTTTTGACGGGATGGGCGAGATGTATGGATGGATTGGATGGACGGGACGGGGGGGAGCTTGATGGGGAAGCTTTTTTTGCTCCAGTTGACATTTTTGACATGACATGTTGTTACTTGGCCAACTGCGGACTAGGGGCCGGGAGGAGGCGCCCAGGGTCCTTGGCTGGCGGCTCGTAACGGGCAAGGAGGAGGGAAATTTGGCGAAATACCGGGGCCCGAGCTGAGGCGATTCCGCGGCCGGGGACAGGGGAGGGGGGCAGGAGAAGGCGGTGACTGGTGGTGGTGGTGGTGGTGGTGTTGTATCGTGTCGGTGTGTACACAAACAGAAACAGAAACAGAACAGAAACAGAAGCAGAGAGCAGGGCAACGTACCGGAACTCCTCCTTGAAGTGGTGGTGCTCGTGGTGGACACCGGGACGGTGGTAATGTTCTTCGATACGGACCTCTTCTTCGCTGAAGCGCTGGTCCTTCCGGGGAGGAAGCTGTTCGGCGGTGGCAGTGAAGGAAGAGTATTGACCTTCCCGTCCGGGTTTTTGGGGCTTCTGGGGGAGTTTGATCTCAAGCTCTTCGTGGACCTCGGTGACTGTCTGGGTCTGGGTCTGGGTCTGTGTCTCGCTCTCCTTGTAGGTGGAGGGGAAGACGCTGAAGGGGACGGGGACGCGGGCTTCAAAATCCAGATTGGCGGCCTTGAGGGCGCAGAGAGGAGCTTCTTCTCAGCGTTCCTGGTAGAAGGAAGGCAAAGAAGAGTATCCTCTTGCTTCGTTTTCCTAAAAAAACAAAGGAGAAGGGGAAAGAGGGAAGAAGCCGGTCTAAACGTGACACGCGCTTCTGCTGCTTTTTCTCTTCTGCTTTGGATTTGGAGGAAAGGGGGTGAGAGCCGACAGAGGATTCTGCGAGGCGGGCTGTTGGGCAGAAAGATTGTCCTGTGAAGCTTTGGGGATGGATGGGGAGAGAGGGAAGAAGGAGGGAGAAGAGGGTCAGGCGAGATGTGCGATGCGGATTGGGTTTTGAAGACGGGGGGCTGGGGGCGCCTCGTTGGACGGAGCAGCGACAAGATGCAGAAGACGAGGGCTGCGAGGTTGCCGGGGCAAGGGGGTGTATCTGGCCGGGATGTGAAGAGAGCCGAAGAGATGTGTGTGTGTCTTTCGATGTGGGACCGGCGCTGGGGAGGAGCGACGAGAGGTGAGTGGACGGAATGGCTGGGCGGATGGCGGGATGTGTGGACGGGGACGTGGACGGCGGACGAGATGGGATTGGGTTGTTTGGGTGTCTCGAGTGGTGGTGCTGGATGTCGTCGATATGTGCGAGTGTCTGTGTGTGTCGTGTATCCGTACCCGTAAGTGCGTGCGAGATGGGCGAGATGAGCGACAGATGCCTGCGCTTGGCCTCCCGCGCTTCAATGGTGCGTGTTGTGTGTGGGAATGTTGACATTGGCTCCCGTCGCTTGCATTTGTGGATATTCCATTGTTTATTCCCGCCCAAACGGGACTAGCCCGGCGACGGTGGAGTGGGGCCGACTGGGGGGAGCTCTGCAGCTCGAAGCTTTCACGCCCTGGCACGCCACCACGCCTGGGAAACCTTGGACGGGAGCGATTGGAGCCTGGCTTCTGAGGTCTCCAGAGCTGCCCCAAGTCAGGCACCTTCCTCGCGCAAGGCAGGTACGGCAGCCGGGCCCCATCTCGATGCGACGGTCGGGGGGTAAGGTAGGCACGTACCACAACCACCTTCCGTCTCACCTTGTTTGTGTCCTCTGATCCTCCGCAGCCCCATCCTGACTCTGACTCTCTCTGTCTGCAGCGGAGAGACCACCGCGCTCACATCTCACGCTCACCAGCAGCGCCCAAGCCATTGACGGCCCAACAACTGCCATGCGCTGCCAATTGACCCAGTGCGCCGGCCTCATGCAGTCACCAACCTTCCGAGGCAGCTGCGCAGCTGTCTGCATGCAAGATGCGGCCAGCACGACGGGAGGCGTTGGGCGTGAAGCTTCCTCGAGCTCGCCTTGGAAGTGGTCGCCGAGTGCCATCCTCCTCGCCGCCAGGATCCATCGCTGCTCCCAGCCGCTTGCGCAAGCTCCGACAGTGGATCGTCCAGCATTGATTGACCTCGAAAACCTGACGAACTGCTGGACCGACCGGCTGACCACCGCGGTTCTCGCCTGTTCCTGGGTCCTTCCCTCCACTGAAGATTGCAGGCTATCCGGTTCATCAGCAACAGAGCATCCCCAACCTTCCCTAGCCGGGCTGGCCCTGACAAGAATCGGCGTGACGGAGGGCAAGAAACTGGGACTCGGGACCAAAAATAGGGGACCCCCGGATTCCCACGGCGCAGACTGCACCAGAACATGCAAATTTCCAGTCCCACGGCCTCGCCCACTAGGATGCCGTGATAGGCGCCACACGCCTAGCTCCCGCCAATCAGCGACCGTGTCACTTGGGGATAAACGCTGAGGTCCTGGTCGCCAGACTGCCGCTGCCACAGGCCGCGGTCCAATGTCTCGAGCTGCAACGCTGTGTGTTGCGCGCACTGAGCTGATCTGATGGCTGGCTGCCTGTCACATCTGGTGGCTTTGTTGTTGACACGCTCGATACAACAAACACCGGCCTAGGTGGCTGGGTACGGAGATCATCGTTTCGACGACGGCCCAAGTTGCCCGCTATCGACTGTCTGCATGGCTCAAGTAGCCTGACTGCGGCCGGCCAGAAACTCAATTGGCCAACCTCGACAGCTACCCCAACCACCTTCAGCTTCGCCGGCCTCCCCGACCCTCTTTCAGGCCCGCGGCTGCTGACGAGCCCTGCCGAAAATCAGCAATGGGCATCCTCCCCCCTACTGATACGGGGACTGAATACTGGGCCGACTGCATCGTGGAATCGCTCCATTGGACTGTCGGTCTGCAACCACCGCACAGCTTATGCAAGTCGACGGTCGCACATGCAAAACGAGGCTGGCTGGCAACTTGCTTTTTCCGGCGAGCGACGTGGCCCCAGGGCCCAACCCAAGGCGAAACCAAGACCTCGAGGTACCTTACTGTACGGAGTACGGATCCCGGCCGCAGCGCCCGAGTGGGGGCGCCATCAAGCCACCTATGGAGCTCGACCGTCGCATCCCCCATTTCCCCTGAATCGAATTGAGAGTTCTGGAGAGACTTCTCCGCCTCAGGCCTGTCCTCCCGCAAGGACGGATTTATCTGGGGAGGTTGGAGCTTTTGATAATCCGTGGATGTCCCAGAGCCCGTTTTTGGTTCCAATTGACCTTGGTTGACTTTCGAAGGTCTCCCGCCGCGGTACCAAACCAGACGAACTTTTCGGGACGCACGGGTGCTCCCTTGACATGTCCGTGGTTGCCGTGACGACGGAATAGCCCCGGCTCCCGCTCTAACCGCAAGGGGAAGCCACCTCTCCGGCACTGGTCGATCTTCTCTGTAATACAGTGTCGCCCAGAAGTGCTCAGAGAGTTGCGGAATCTTGGTGTGTTGTTTTGAATCACATGAAAGCCTCTTCTGGTACTCAAATTTCCCGCTGATTGCAGTTGTCAGCCCAACGAGTACGCTTGCGCTTCCAAAAGAAGATTATCGAGGATAAGCAAGGGAACCATTTGACATGGATTCCATTGTTGCGCGAGCCATTGGATCGAGTGCTGGTACAGAAAGCCTGCAGAACGCATCATGATCTCAGAACCCACGGCTCATTTGATCAAACCGTTCAACAATCGAAATTATGGCATCTCATACGGCGAAGTATGATTTGTCCTGGAGGCGTCTGCTGTCGATGAGGGAGGCCAAATTGAGAACGGGCAAGGAGAGATTGTCAACAAGAAGCGTGTGGTCGCGTCCGAACGGGAGCCGTAGCCCACCGGACGTATCAACGAACGGAGGCCGCGACTCTCCAACCCGATGGCGTCCGCGGGCGCCTCGGTCACTTCAGACGGCCGACCTACAGTGCAAAAGAGGGCTGGACATGAAACCGTGCAGTACCCGTCGTCGACGTTCCGGCCAATGTAGGAAATCGGCCAACTCGATGTGACGCAGAGTTTCCGAGTTAGTGCCCCTCGATCGACCCCCAGGCGTGAAAGATTTCAAGCATTTCGAGCAGAGACTTTGACTTCCATCAAATTGCAACGTTGAAATGGTCTCAACTACCTACTTGACGTTGAAATTGAGGCTTAGTGATGACAAAGAACATGATCGAGCTCAGCTGTCATGTCGCCTGTCAACTAGTTTAGGCAAACAGGACGCCATGCCGCGTGTCGTCTGATGCCAATCCGCTCGCCTAGAGCTGCCATTTGCAAGCTGTCAGCAGTCAAAGGTCTTGCCAGGCAGATCTAAAGTGAGGGAGCTTGAACTGTGGCGTAGTGCTTGATTCGCGACAACCTGAGCAATGTGTGGAGGATCAGAATTCGCATGCCAGTAGGATCATCGTAGGCGGAAATTGAATTATACTCCGAGAAAATGCTTAGGTAAACTGTATTGAATTACCAAATGACCGTTTCTCGCGATTGTTGTCTGTTCGGTCGCGATGGTTAGGAAGGAAACCGACGTAGCACGTGACGTCATCGTGGCGCCACCATTTTCGAAGCTCATCAGCCACAGTTGCCCCGCGATTATTCATTCCACGGCACAGAATCTGCCCCTCATCACTTGTTCCGCCAGCACACATTTACACCGAAAGCTGCCTCAGAATACCAGGCGCAAACCCGCCATCACTTGCACAAGACTGCTTAGGACCTCGAAAAATCAGTCATGAAGCAGCGATTCTCCTCCATCGACGTCAAGGTCATTGCCCACGAGCTCCAAGAGAGCCTCGTCACCCTGCGACTGGCCAACGTATACGATCTGTCTTCCAAGATCCTGCTGCTCAAGTTTGCGAAGCCCGACAACAAGAAGCAGCTGATTATCGACTCGGGATTTCGATGCCACTTGACCGACTTTACCCGCACAGCCGCCGCCGCGCCCTCGGCCTTTGTCGCGCGCCTGCGCAAGTTCCTCAAGACAAGGCGGTTAACTTCGGTCGCGCAGATTGGCACCGATCGAATCCTCGAGTTCCAGTTTAGCGACGGACAGTACCGGCTTTTTCTCGAGTTCTTTGCTGTGAGAGACTTCCCCCTTCCGAACAATTCTCAGATTCGCATGGCTGACAAATCACGTTGCGCAGAGTGGAAACGTCATTCTGACTGATGCCGACCTCAAAATCATTACATTGCTGCGAAATGTCCCTGAAGGCGAAGGCCAGGAGCCGCAAAGAGTTGGCTTGACTTACTCATTGGAGAACCGACAAAACTACAATGGGGTCCCCCCTCTGACCAAAGAGAGAGTGCGAGATGCGCTGAAGGCGTCGGTTGAGAAGAGCGCTGCAGCAGCCGCAGCAGGGAAGAAGAGCAAGGCGAAGCCAGGAGACGAGCTGAGGAGAAGTCTTGCGACGACAATTACGGAGCTCCCTCCCATACTCGTGGACCACTCCTTCCAAATCACTAATTTTGACGGCAACAAGAAGCCGGCAGAAATTCTCGAAAATGAGTCTCTGTTGGACGCACTTTTGGCGGCTTTGACAGAAGCGAGAAGCATAGTCAAAGATGCGACGAGCTCCGCCACCGCCAAGGGCTACATCTTTGCGAAATATAGGGTCAAACCAGAAATGACGCCGGAGCAGGAGGCGGAGGAAACGAAGAGGTCCGACCTGCTCTACGAAGATTTCCACCCCTTCCTGCCCAACAAGTTTGCCAACGATCCTGCAATCAAGGTTATTGAATTCGATGGTTTCAACAAGACGGTGGATGAGTTCTTCTCGTCCCTAGAGGGCCAAAAACTCGAGTCAAGATTGACCGAACGCGAGGCGGCAGCAAAGAGGAAACTTGAGGCCGCCAAGATGGACCAGGCAAAACGTATTGAAGGTCTGCAGGAGGCGCAATCTCTAAATGTGCAAAAGGCTACGGCAATCGAAGCGAATGTAGAGCGTGTACAGGAAGCGATGGATGCTGTTAATGGTCTACTCCAGCAGGGTATGGATTGGGTCGATATTAGCAAGCTCATTGAGCGCGAGCAGAAGCGCCACAACCCCGTCGCCGAGATCATCAAGTTGCCTCTCAACCTGGCCGAGAACACCATCACCCTGCTGCTTGGTGAGGAGGAGGACATTGAGGACGATGATTCCAACTATGAGACCGACTCGGATGCTTCAGACAGCGAAGACGACAATGCGGCTAGCAAGCAAAAGCAGGCAAAGCACTTGGAGGTGGACATTAACATCGGACTGACGCCCTGGGCCAACTCGAGAGGATACCACGAGCAGAAGCGAAGCGCGGCCAAGAAGGAAGAGAAGACCGTGCAGCAGTCACAGATTGCGCTGAAGAACGCCGAGCTGAAGATCAGTGCCGAGCTGAAGAAGGGCCTGAAGCAGGAAAAGGCTGTGTTGCAGCCTATTCGCAAGCAGATATGGTTCGAGAAGTTCATCTGGTTCATCTCGTCCGACGGATACCTCGTTCTGGGCGGCAAGGATGCGCAGCAGAACGAAATGCTGTACAAGCGCTACCTTCGCAAGGGCGACGTCTATGTTCATGCCGACATTCACGGCGCGGCGACAGTCATCATCAAGAATACCCCCAGCGATCCGGACGCGCCAATCCCACCATCGACTCTGGCGCAAGCTGGCACATTGGCAGTCTGTAGCTCGAGCGCGTGGGACTCGAAGGCCGGTATGGGGGCGTGGTGGGTGAATGCGGACCAGGTCTCGAAGTCCGCGCCGACTGGAGAGTACCTTCCGACCGGAAGTTTCATGGTTCGTGGCCAGAAAAACTACTTGCCTCCAGCGCAATTGCTGCTAGGTATTGGTATCATGTTCAAGATCAGCGAGGAGAGCAAGGCCAGGCACGTGAAGCATAGGCTGTATGACGGCTTTGCTCAAGCGCCGGAAATAGAAACTGGGGCTCAGAACTCTGCAGCGGATACGACAACTATAGAAGAAGAGGATGACGACGCGTCCGACATTGGCTCTGAAGACGACCACGACGACGAGAAGCCCCGGGATAATCCTCTCCAGAGCGTGGGGCAGAACGGAAAAGATGACTCGGAGGAGAAGCTGACGCCGGAAGAGTCTCCTGCAGAGGAGTTGGAGAAGCTTAAGCTCAACGAGGAAAAGGCCAACGCCGTTCTAGAAAACGAGCCCACCAAGTCTTCTGAAGAAGAAGAAGATGAAGAAGACGCCGCAGATGAAGAGGCCACTGGAACCTCCACTCCGGCAGAACTTGCTCCAGCTCATGGCTCTCAGGCAAGCACGGCAGCAGCTGACAAGAAGCAACCTGCCAAGCGTGGTCAGCGTGGCAAGGCCAAAAAGATTGCCGCCAAGTACAAATACCAAGATGAAGACGACAAGGCAGCCGCCGAGGCCTTGTACGGGTCCGCTCGAGGCAAACAGAGAGCGGAAGCCGAGGCGCTGAGCAAGGCCCAGAGAGAGGCAGAGCTGGCAGCCCAGAAGGAGCGGCGCCGAGCGCAACACCAGCGTCAACAGAAGGAGATTGCCGAGCACGAGGAAATTCGTCGCCTGATGAACGAAGAGGGCGTCGAGGTGCTCGACGCGGAGGAAATGGGCAAGATGACGTTGCTGGACAACCTGGTCGGCACGCCGCTCCCTGGCGACGAGATCTTGGAGGCCATCCCTGTCTGCGCGCCGTGGAACGCCATGGGCAAATTCAAGTACAAGGCCAAGCTCCAGCCCGGCGCAGTGAAGAAGGGCAAGGCAGTCAAGGAGGTGTTTGAGAAGTGGAAGGGAGACGCGTCCAAGAAGGGCGCCGTCGACGACAAAGCACAGGATAAGGAGAGGATGTGGCCAAGAGAGGTTGAGCTCATCAAGGGGCTCAAGGCCGAGGAGGCCTTCAACGTGGTTCCTGTCGGCAAAGTCAGGGTCATGATGGCGGGAGGAAGCGGTGGAGCGAGCGGAGCCAAGGGGCAGCAGGGCAAAGGCGGCCGTGGCGGAAAGGGATCTAAGAAGAAGTGAGCAAAGAGATTTAGATCGTATCTATTAGATGTTCTCTGAAAATGATACGGTCCGCCGTGGCCCACTCAACTAAGAAATCGTACACCTGATAATTCTGCGAGCCCGCCTCTATCCCTTTCTCGCCATCTCAAACGCCCTCAAAATATCCTGCTTCTGATGTTCCGACGTCCATTCCAACTCGAACTCTCCAGCCCGATCCGCGCGCACCTCCTCCTCCGTGGCCCACACAAACGCTTCATGCTCCTCGGGATCGATCACCACCTCCGAAGCATCCTCCACCTCAACGAGGTACGTCAACTTTTTCCACGCGTCACGACCCTTGGCTGCCGCGGGCGACCTCTCCCCGGGGCCGTGCGACAACACGCCGACATCCAAACCCTCGGAGCTCGTCATACCGACGCCGCCGCCGGGCAGCGCCAGGGCCTGGTCCCCCCGCACCACGGACGCGTCGAGGCTCGGCCCGAAGCCGGACCACTGGTAGACGCCTACGAGGGCCTTGACGCTCGCGGCGCGGAGGCCCGTCTCCTCCCACAGCTCGCGGACGGTGGAGGCGATGAGATGGCCGTCTGCGACCTCGGCCGCGCCGCCGGGGAGTTCCCAGCGGTGCGGGAGGGCTTTTTCCAGCCCCGAGCGTTGGAGGACGAGGAGTTTCGGCGGGGAGGCGGAGGGGTCGATGACGGCGGCGCCGACGGCCAGGCGATGCGTCGCCAGGGAGGACGGGTCCGAGGTTGGTGACAACGGGTGGCAGACTAGGTAGGGGTTGAGGTGAGATGCGGTGGTGTAGGACAGGGGCGGGTTTGGTGGCGGGGGCGGCATTTTGGATTTGGCGGCGATGGGGGCGGTGCGGCTGAACGCGTGGCGGGCTGGTTGTTGGCGGAGTCTGGGGAGGATGGCCGGGAGGAGAGGGCGGAGGCGTGATGGATTCATTTGTAGACGGTTGTTGCCTGTTCTTCGGATGTGGTGTTGGGGGGCGGGTGCTGCCTGCTGTGTGGCTTTCTGGTGTCTCGGCTCGGGGGTGTGACGGTGTCAGATTCGGGGGCGATTGGGCCGGCTCCGAGGGCGGATGCGGGGAGATGAGAGGACGCCGATGTGGGGCGTCTTCCGGGTCCGGGGCGGAGATGGAGGAGTTGAATTGAGAGAGTTAAGAATGAGGTTCGCGTATTGGTTATCGCCAGGGACATAGCAACGTTTTCCCGCTGGCGAAGTCTCCACTGTTAGTAACCGACTGCATTGTGAAGACGCTCAGAGATGTGCAGGTCTTGAGACTTTTCAAATCATTTATTAAGACAATTTGTGTACCTTACACCCGTCTCATAAACAATCATTCCTCAAAAGCTTGGTGCCAATCAGCGATTCATGCTCGCAGTTGCCTAAGGTACTCATCCGCATCCGTTCCTGCCGCTTGGGGTAAACGGCCCGTGAAATTGATGACTCAGCGGGGGTTTCGAGGTCTTGGTGGTGCTCACGTCCAACCTACCTTCCTCATCGCTACTCAACGTCGAAGTCTTGATTCGCATTGCCCACACGTTTTTATCCAAAAGCATGGTCACGAAAGTCTAAAAACACCGGCCTCTCTTCCTATTTTCGCCGACTCAGGACCGACGAGTGTCTCTGCCGACTCGAAACTCAGCTCGAAGCTAGCTGGCGCTAGAGACAGGAACGGCACCGGACGGCGCAGACTGGGAATGAGGGGGCTATTTCTAGTCCGTCGACGAATAGGAGATGCAAAGTTAACGGGCGGATTGCACGATGGTAGCACCCGCAGTTATTGTCGGGCCAGTTCTGCGAGGCCCGGCAGTTAGGGCTTTTGGTGTCCTTTGGGCTTCTTTCTCTCGTCAAACCCACGGAGCATTCTGATTCCACTTGCTGGCAAGTGCAACGGGATTCTGAAAGGCCAGGATATTGACACCAAGAAGAGATCGCACCAGCGGCACCAGGGCTGAACTGGCAATGTTGCGCGCCGATCAGGGTCCAAAGGGGCATCCTCATGATTTCCTCGTGGCCCTCCCGTGGCTATGGATCTTGCCAAGCCGGCTGGAGTCAGATCATGCACTGGTCTCCCCTTAGTTTGGAAGCCTGAATTGGGGTGTTGAGTCGAGACAGCATCCGCCACCATCTTATCTTCCTTCAATAGTTGCATGCACTTAAACCATCTCCAAGCGCCAAGAGGCGTTTGAGTGGACTCCACCGGCGGCAGCTCGACGAAGCCATTGCTGCTTTCTTGGGCATCGCCTTTCCGACATTTCCAAAAAGGGACCAGGAACTTGCACGACGTTATTTGCAGGCTACGCTCAGCAACGACTGGTCTCCATCTGGACCGCCGGCAATTGGCCCTCATTCGAGCCATCAACAGACATCAGATGGGTAGGTCAGCCACCGTATGGCCTGCCCCTGGCTAAGGTCACTTTGGGGTCTTCACTACCATGGTATTCTGAGTCGGCAAGCCTCGCAGTATCATCGCCATGTCGGAGGACTTCCCGAATCAAGTTCGGCGGTCGACTCCCCATCTCAGCTTTGTCCTTCTCGATGGTTTACTTCCTGCTGGGCGCCGCTGGGCCAGGCCGCACCGCACGCGCTCAGTCGAGCAATTTCTAATTGCAACAAAATGGTAACACAATGCGACTCTAGTCAGTATTTGGACTGAGAACATCTTGTGAAAGTTGACTATGACCGTACTTAAGCAGCGCCCATTCCCGTCATAGCATGGCAGAGGGGTTGCCGCTCTCTCAACTCCCTGCCCAACACTCGTTCCCCCTCTTGCGGAGAAGCAAGTCCATTCGTTCTTCTTCTGATTTCATTATCCACCATGGGCAAAAGTGCCAAGTTGCGTCTGGGCGTTGCCTTCTTGCTGGCACTACAAGCCTGGGCGGTGACAGCCGTTCCTTTCAATGGGCAAACCCGCGCAGTTTCCAAGCCACCAGTCAGCGGCTACGCGTACCAAGGATGGTATGACACGACACAAGCACTTCCCGGAGGACACAGCTGATGGCAGGAAGCTACGTTGAACCACAGAACGGCCGCGCTCTCGACATCGTCAAAGGCGACGACCTCATGACCCTTGAGATGTGCGCCGCTTTCTGCATTGCCTCCGGCAGTGCATACTTCGGTGTCGTTGTCGAGCTGACTTACAGAACTGATCCTGACCCGACCACGAAGAAGAAACGTGCTGTTCTCTCCGAGTGAACGTTGACTATCTCAGTCGGGCCCACGGTGATCTATACAGGAAAGATATGGACGACAGATGGCAGCTATACGACAGTGACCAGAATGCCCACGAGTGCCGGTGTACTCTCAACCTTGGTCATCGTCCAGTACTGCCCTGCCACCGCTGTTCCGATAGTTATTGCCGATGTCGCAGTTGCACCTACATTGCCATCGAGTTCAGCCAGCAACCCTTCCAATAGCCCAGCCACATCTACCACCACACGGGCGACGAGTTCTTCAACTCCCCAGTCCTCGATCACGCAGACAACGTCGGCACCCACTCCTGCAGTGACTTGGTACCAGGCACAAGCATACCAATCCGGGGCATGCAGTCGCTCTGGATCTGGGGATTGCGTTCTTTCTGGAGCCCCCGTAGCGACGTCCGGCTTGCTGGCGGCGGCAACCCCTGTTCCTGTTGCCGTTAATGGTGATCCCACTGTTGCGTACGAGGTATGCGCCCGTACGTGCCAGAACACCATCGGTTGTCAGAGTTGGGCTCTTGACAGGACCGTCTCTGACACATCACCACAATGGAAGTGCTACTTCTACTCCGGCGTCATTCGAAGCTATGCAGTCTCGTATAACCCAGTGTACCGCGACATTGTCTGGTTCAGCAAAGACTGCTACGGCTGCTTGCAACAGCAACAGATCGCCTATGTCCCACAGTCTTCGACGATAACATCTTCGAGTCCTTCTGCAGTTGTGAGTGTCACCAATGTGCCGTCGACGACGCCTCCACCGGCCAACGTCCCAACCTACCTTGCGGGAACATACACCACTCGGACTTGCAGCAGTGGGGGCTACATGCCGACGTGCACCCTTTCCGGACTCCCTGTTGTAACTACCGATCTTGTCGGAAAAGCGACCGCAGTTCCAGTGCCTCCGGCAGGCAACATGCAACAGGCATATGAGGAATGTGCTGGTATCTGCGCCAACATCCCGACCTGCAACGCCTGGGCTCTTGACCGTGGCGTCGGCACTTACCCCGATACTCAGTTATCCTCATGGTGGTGTTACTTTTACTCGGGCCAGCTTTCGAAGTATCAGACCAGCGATGGCACCAGCCAGTTTGCGGCCGTCGTCTACTTCGCTAAGACTTGCTACAGTTGTCAGCCCCGAGACCTGGCCGTCGTCGCAGCAGCACCAGTAGTTTCGTCTCCGAGGACGTCTACCGCCTCAAGTCTACCGGCCAGTGCAACTGCCTCGACCACAGCCCCCATCATAACCGCGGCTGCCGTCCGGACATTTTCTGCGCCAGTATACGATCCTACTGCGTGCGCTTTCGGAGTTGGCCCTAGTTGCTTCATGTCAGGCGCACCGCTGGCTACATCTGGTCTGCTCGCCGTAGCCACCGGTATAACGGCTGTAACTGGACTCGAGGTGCCTTTCAAGCAGTGCGCGCAGGCGTGTAAGCAGGTCACCGGTTGTGCGGCTTATGTCCTTGACCAGGGAAGAACAGCGTGGAATTGCTACTGCTACAGCGGAACTGTGGCAGAGTACTACACAGGATGGAACCTTACGTATGCGTCGGTTGCGTGGTTCGGAACCGAGTGCTACAACTGTAAGGGCCCTTCAACGACTGTTGCACCTTCGTCGACGACTGTTGGGCCATCTACTACTTCGTCAACAGCTGCGGTGTCCACCACCCCGAGACCCTCAAGCACCTCTAGCACTCAACCTTCGGTCTCCCCGAGCTCGACAAAGTCTGTACGGGCAGGAATTACGGCGCCGACGTGGGTCACGACCCTGGCAGTGCCAACAACGGTGACGGAGACCAACTGTCCTTACCCAACAGCCGATCAGTGGTACACCGCCGGCTGTACGCTCTCCGGCGCCCCTCTCCAAGTCTCCGGACTTTTTGCGATGGCCACGGGTGTACCGGCACCTCAGCCGGATGCCATTCAACCTTTTCAATCGGCGTACCAGGCCTGCGCTCAGATGTGTGCGTCCCAGCCCCTGTGCTACAGCTGGGCTTTAGACCGTGGGTACTGGCCGGCTGATCTGTCGGATTGGACATGTTACTTTTATACTGCCAATGCGAGAATGATGACGCCCCAGAATCAGGGTCAGTACTGGATTGTCTGGATGGACAAGCAGTGCTTTGCCTGCAAGACCACCTCGTCGGTGCCATCATATCCAACCTCTCCGCCATCGGCCGCCAGCCAGATCTCCAGTTCCTCGGCATCCGGTTCTACCTCGTCGACCGGTAGCAGTGTCGCATCTTCCCCAACGGCCACATCAATGACTACAGCACCACCTCAAGTGCCGACATTCGCCGCGATGGCTTACACGTCCGGCATTTGCAGCCCCCGACCCAACGACGGCCGGACCCCGTGCTCCCTCTCCGGCTGGCCCACTCCGACGTCCATGTCCGGACTGCTTGCCGTCGCCACGGGAGTCGTTGCCAACCCTGCAGGAAACCTCGACTTCAGCCAGCCGTTCCAGGCCTGCGCTCGAGCCTGCGCCAGCGTCACCGGATGTAACATCTGGGCCGTCGACCGTGGCAACTGGTATCAGGACATGTCGTCATGGTCTTGCTATCTGTACAAGATGGTAAACGCGAGCGATTACAACGCCATTGGCAACTACTTCCGCATCACCAGGTCGGCCTCGGAATTCAGCAAGTATGCATGGTCCGTAGACATGTGCTTCAACTGCACTGAGCCCGTTGTTTCCTCCAGCAGTAGGACCAGCGGCATCAGCAGCTTCGTCAGCAGCACCTCATCCCGCACCAGTAGCGCCGGTGGCACCGGGCCTACATCCTCATCCTACTCCACGACGACAGCCCCAACGAGCACGGTGACAACCTTTTCTGCTCCTCCGCTGGTAACCACCTGTGGCATGCCAACTGCCGCGCAGTACTACACCAACGGCTGTATACAGTCCGGCTACCCCACTGCGACGGTTGGCCTCATCGCCGTCGCGACGGGAATCGCACCCAACGCCATAGGCGACTACAACTTTGACCCCTCCTACCAGCGCTGTGCCAGCATCTGCGCCGGCCTGACGGGCTGCCAGGGCTACGCTCTGGATCACACCAACACCACGACGTGGAGCTGCAGCTTCTACAGCAGACCCGTCAACTCGCTCCTCGCCGCCTTGACGCCCTCGATCGATTATCGTCCGGTGGTATGGATGAGCCAGCTCTGCTACAACTGTGCTGTTCCTGGGCCCTGGCCCCCGGTCGTCTCGTCGTCTTCGACGTCGCGCCCCGCATCGTCCACTACATCGACGTCAAGCTCCGCCTCCGCTTCCGCGTCGGCAACGTCCTGCGTCCGCGTTGCGTCGCCGCCCGCCGGCGCGAATTGCAATATCAAGGGATTCCGCCAACCCGCGGGTCAAGTGCAGGATACGTGGGTTTACAGCCAAGCCGACTGCGCCGCATATTGCCAGACTCTCGGGGCGGTCTGCAAGAGTTATGTATGGGTCCCGAACTCGGGTTGGTGTGTCGTTTACGGCGTGGATGCGTGGAGTGCTATCGGTGACAACGCGGTTGCTGGACGGGCGTACAAGGACTACGCTTTCGATGAGCCCGGGTGCTGGACTTGTCCGGCTAACGTGATGGTGCACTACATCCCTGTTTAGGTTGTCGACGGTGTTGAAATGTGGTGGTTTCTAATCGAATAGATTCGTTGCCGGCTCGGTGAAGGCAGCAGCAGCAATTAATGCCATTAAGTATGGGAGGCAACGTTGACTAGGCAGACCAAGCTGCATTGAGCGATGCCAAACCAATCAAACATGGTGTCCCATCATGGACCTCATACGGCTGGGCTGTGACGTGTATGAATTTAGATATTTGCAGTGGCATGCTACCTTTTGGGCTTTCTGATGCTGAATGATGCCATGGAAGCAAGCCATGTTCTCGGTGCAAATGCAGGGGCAACATGTGCCATGAGATCAGGCCGTATTACTCCACGGCAAATGTTGTTGGAGTAAGGTAGGGGGGATAGGTCAAGTGCCGGGCGAGCGTTCCAGACCGTCAGCACATCGCACTGGCAGGGGCCTCCAAGATCCGAGACTGGTCATAGCTCTGGTAGCTCACTAAATCCTCCCGCCTTGGTATGGGGTTTGGCCTCCGTGCTTAACATGAGGGAGACGCGCCAACGCCGTCATTGCATGCGACAAACGGCAGCCTGGTGTCTCGCCTCGTTGAGCGTCCGATCCATGCTCAATCACTACGCTCTGCAGCGGCCTCGTTCATTTGTGAATCTTCACCCAAGTCCCTGGTGGGAATCGAAGTGTCCCCCTGCTTACTTTGGGTATATCTGCATGCCCAACCATCCTCGCCCATTCCAGCGTTGGCATCGTGCGACTCTTTGGTGCTGTGCTGCAACCAAGCGGGAGCTAATCGCAAAGGCCCTGCCACTCGACTGAGCACAGTCACGAGCTTATTTCTCCGTTTGCTGAAAATATATCACGCCTACCTACCGAATCGCGGGGAACGGAATGATCCTTCATCTGGTCCGATCTACATCTGCGTTGTCTGCGGGAGTGCATACCCTCGTGACAAGTCTGCTACCATTCAGTGTCGACAGCGGTGACCATTGGATTCGCGACGGCCATTTGGACTCGACCTGTCAGCTCCAAGCTCCAATAGTTATCCGCGACAGGAGGCTTGGCTGCTGGTAATTCGCAGGTCTGGAGTCCCTAGACCCGTGTCTGAGACATTGGCTGCAAGCGAACCTAGGCTGTAAGGGTCGCCCAAATGCTGCCGAACGGCCACATCCCTCGACAGCCCTTTTCAGCTGCTGCACAAAATGCGGCCTCGGGCGAATTCTTCACATCCACAGACGGAAACGAAGCTCATCTGACTCCGTCAGCCGAAGACCTCATCATGTCGGAGACTACCTCGGTACAGCCTACGAAACAGCATTCTCGCGACTCGACGGGTGGTGCAGCTGCAGCAGAGCCGAAGCAAAAGGGAACACCCTCTCGTCACGATGGAGCGGCCGAGATGCCAACAGAATCCAGCCTCTCGGGGACGGGCAATACGAGGATGGAGGACAGACTGGAGAATGCCAACGACAATGCCCGCGACACCCGAACACCACACCGCGACGCCTCAGTATCGGCGCTGAGGTCTCCATTGACTCATCCCAACGGGGTTCCTATGTTCCCGGACCTTTCTGCCGAGCAGCAGGTGTCTGAGTCGTCGGAGGCCACGACGCAAGCTGAGAGCACCATCGTAGCCGACAGCGACGAGCTAGCCTCGATTTTCGATAGGACGGACACATCCGACACGGGTTACGAGTCTGATACTGCAACGAATGCCAGCACATCGATCGAGTCGTCGGTGCGAGATTTCCTGTACGAAAACGGGCGACGATATCATCGTTTCAGAGAAGGGCTCTACAACTTTCCCAACGACGAGATCGAGCAGGAACGAGAGGACATGAAACATGCCATGGTGAAGCTGCTGTGCAGCCAAAGGCTGAGCTTTGCGCCCATCGGAGACAACCCACAGGAGATACTGGATATGGGAACGGGAACAGGCATCTGGGCCATTGAAAGTAGGTTGGAGAGACCACCGGAAAGAATTGGCGATGCTGACGGCAGCAGTGGGTGATCAATATCCCAGCGCGACGGTGCTTGGCGTTGACCTCAGTCCGATCCAGCCGGACTGGGTACCGCCAAATGTCAAATTCGAGGTCGACGACGTCGAAAGCCCGTGGCTGTATCCGAGGAACCACTTTGACTACATCCACTCGCGGCACACAGTCATGGCTATCAAAAATTGGCGGACCCTGTTCCAGAGATCCATAGAGTGAGTAGCAGGCCAGATGCCATGATTTCGCCACTGACACGATGACAGGCATCTCAAACCCGGAGGTTGGATCGAGCTGCAAGAGATCCATCACTTCCCATCGTCGGCGAACAATTCCCTGTTTGCCGACCATCCCGTCGCTCAATATTGGGGGCTTGTGGGCGAGGGGCTCATGAAGCTCGGCGTTGACCTAAACGCAGCAGCGGGCGACCAACTGCCCAGCCTGATGCGCGAGGCAGGCTTTGTCAACGTAACGGAGAGGGTGTTCCACGTGCCGATAGGAACTTGGCCGCGGAACAGAGTGCTGAAGACAGTCGGCATGTACTGGCGGACGGTTTTGCTCGACGGACTGCAGGCAATAGCTCTTGGACCATTCACTCGCGGTCTGCACTGGTCGGCGGAGCAGACGGAGCTTTTCCTTGTTGGTGTGAGGAAGGCGTATCATGATAACTCGGTGCTGATGTACATGCCGTTGAGGATTATGTACGCGCAGAGGCCCAGGGGAGCGTAGCAAATCGCGATGCACAGTCGGAGAAGGATTGCTTGGCTTGATCTGTTGTGCTTGTAGTTGACGATCGACATGCGACGAGAACTGAGTATCATGCTTGGAATCTGTGGCTCATCTCAACCCCGGTGTACCGGAAACAGGCGGTTTCTTTGCCCGATTTCTGTTCTGTTCCTGCCGTTACGGACGTAATATGGGCTCGCTGGATGAGAGGCGGAGGCGCAGTTTTCGATTGGCCCAGTCACAACGCCTGGAGTGGAATGGATGGAGGGCAGATGCGTGGTAATGTAACGTGGCTCGGCGCAATGCGGTCATATTGTAGCGCAGATAATCGGGAAGCGAGCAGACGGTGGAAGATGGTGCGAAACTGCGCGTCGTTGGAAGCGGGTAGGGCGCTGAGGGGATTGGGCGAGCAGAGGTGCTGCAGATGCAGTTCGCATCGGGAAGGGAAGGAACCTGGAAGGAATTGGACGCGACTTCCCGTTCCAGCTTGGCGGAACTCCCAGCCCAAAGTGGATCCTCATCCACTGGAATATTCCTAAAACACAGACTGTGATTGGCCATGAACCCACACAGCGGCTGACTGCCGGCGGGGGAGGAGCGGCTGTCGTGTTCCCACACCGCACCTGCCCTGTGGAGCTTCCGCCGTGTCTGTCGTGTCTCGTCGGGCCCTGGCTCCAGGCGGAATTGACTTCTCACCGCTGCACCCACGTCGCTCTGCCGTGCTCCGTTCGGACGGTTGAAGATTCCACAACAAGTGATCCACAGACCACGGCAATCCAGGATCACCACCCAAGCAGGCCAATGTTTCGGGACAATGCTACAAGGATTCGTTCTCTGTTGAAACTTGACGGGAACGGGGGTCACAACGCTCAATGGAGCCCCCGACTGCCAAGATTGGCTGTCAACTTCCACTCTCCCCGCCGCGCCGCCACTGCGAACATAATCCCGGACCATCGAGCACCTCTGGACGACAGGCAATGCCAAAAAAACGCCGGCCAGGAACAGCCTCATCTTGGCGCAGTGAGACTGCGATCGTCCATCGCATCGGGATGCAGCACAAAACTACCCCGCGCGGACAGTTCTGGCCACCAGCCACGGACTGCGGAGGACAAGGAAACGGGCGACGAGCAGCACCGGACGGCCACCCGAGGCCATGTTTTGGGGGGCGTCGGATGGCACAAGCATCCAATGGGACTGGACTGGCGCTAGTCGATGTCGCCGCAACGATTCAGTGCCCATCCCAGTTCCGTCCCGCTCAGGGGACCATCTGGAGTCTGAACATCTGGGTTCATCCTTTTAAACAGAGAAATGCCCCCCTTTCCCAGGCGGTTGGGTCGCAATGCCGACGAAACTTCGTTTCTCTGTGAACATTCGCCGTCGCACGAGACAAAACGTCTTGTGCCCCAGAAGCTGTCTGTCTCTGTAGTGCGACATACTTCCAGACCTACGCCAATCGAGCGAGTCCCGGGTCCGAGGTCTCGAATTCCCTGCATTGTGACGGCCCGAGCGTTACAAGTGACAGCATCAACATAGACTGGGCCATCAAGCATCGCCTTTTCGGCATCGATTGACCCCACACCACTTGGATAGCCAAGCCTCAAAGTGAGTGCAATTCGAGTGTTTTATTCTTTCTTCAGCCGGGCACAAGTTGGTCGACAAGCCGTCGAAGCATGGCCATCGAAGCATGTCGACATCCTCAATCTCAGAGCGTGTGCACCTCAATGCGGCTGGCCAGCGATCAGTCCAACACGCGGCGCACAGATGGCCAAGGAGGCTGAGCTTGACTAGAGCTGTGGCGATGCTAGTATCTCATGGACGGAATGCTCTCCGTCGCTCCATCCAAGGTCGATGTTCGTACTAAAGCTGACTTGAGAAGCAATCTGTCTAATCGAAACTGAACCTCCAGGCACTCGTCGTCGCCTCGAGTTCCCGTACAAAATGACCAGATTCAAGTTAAGTGCTTGGTTGAATAACCAATCGTCGAGCGCCGGTGACGCGGAAGGCAAGAAGCAACATCGTCTGTCCTTGTCTCCTTTTTCATCTCGTCCAGCCAGCACGCCCAAGGGCGAAGTCCCCAACGGAACGCCGGATGCTTCTTCTGCAAAGAAACCCGGAGTTTCTTCATCATCAAGGATGTCGGAGCTCGCAAAGAAAATCGCCCTCGAGACGGAGAAGCTTGAGAAGTACATGAAGGAACACGATTTGCCGCTACCGACTCTCGACCCCCACGGCCCTCTTGACTTCCCGAAGCTCCCAGAAGAGATCCAAAAGAGTCGCATGGAGATCATTTTCGCTACCAGAGAACTTGAGACCTTAGTTCATGGACCGAGAGAAGATGTTCGATGGAAGGCCTGGAGTGTAAGTAGATCTGAAACCTTTTGGGGGTGGGGTTTAACTCCTCGACAGTACCAAGACAGTCTCAGTCTGCAGATTGTGAACCACTTTGGTCTTGGTGAGAAAAGAAATCTATCAAAACAACGCCACTGCTAAGCCTTTTCAGCAAAACTCGTCCCTGTCGATGGCACTATCACACTTGATGAGCTTCAGACAAAAACCTCACTCGATGCCGTCAACCTTGCTCGCGTGCTCCGCCATGCTATGACCAACCGCATATTCCGCGAGCCCTCGCCCGGCGTCATTGCCCACACCGCCGCATCTCGTCTGCTAGCCGAGGATCAAGCACTCCAGGACTGGGTTGGTTATAATCTCGAGGACAACTTCCCTGCCTCCGCCCACGTGCTTCAAGCACTCAAAACCTACCCGGAGGCCACCTCTCTCACGCGAACCGGCTTCAATTTTGCGTTCGACACTGTGGACAAAGAGCCTATGTTTGTCACTTTTGGAAAGGATCCCGCTCGTGCCAAGCGGTTCGGCGGTGCTATGGTTAGTCTTACCGGCGGCGAGGGCTACGAGGTTAGGCACTTGGTTGACTCGTATGATTTCGGTGATGTCGACGCTAAAGGCGGGACACTGGTCGATATCGGCGGTAGCCAGGGATTCGTGTGCGTTGATCTGGCAAAGAAGTGGAAGAACATGAAGTTCGTGGTGCAAGACCTACAGAAGACGGTTGATTCGGCGCCGAAGCCGGTATCCGATGATGCCCAAGTTGCAGAACGTATCCAGCTTATGGCCCACGATTTCTTCACGGAACAGACCGTCAAGGATGCCGATGGTGAGTCTCAAACCTCGCAGCAACGATGGCCGTACCTGACTGACGCTCGACAGTCTACTTCTTCCGATGGATCATGCACAACTACTCCACACCCTACGCAGTGTCGATTCTCAAGAACCTCGTGCCGGCGATGAAGCCTGGGGCCAAGATAGTCATCAAGGACCATTGCCTCCGTGAGGCCGGAGAGGAGACGCCTTGGGATGAGCGTATCATTCGCTGTATGGACATGGTCATGTTGGCAGTGCTGAATGCGCAAGAGCGCAACGAAGAGGAGTATCGTGCTCTCTTCAAGGCAGCGGACGAGCGATTTGTCTTCAAGGGTGTGCTGCGGCCCAAGGGTTGCCGGATGAGCATCATCGAGGCGGTGTGGGACCCTGAGAACGCTTCAGCAGGGCCCAAAGACTCCGTCGCGGAGGCCGTGGAAGAGGGGGCGTGATAGTCGGAGCTTGGCCTGACGATGCGCGGTATTCAGGTACACAGCGTTTAAGATAATCCATGTACGGCATAGGAGCGACATGACATATCAAATTTGGAGCACCGCTGAGGCCAGACAGAGACAGAGATCCGAGTGCCAGCGCCGTCGCCATCCCACGAAACAGGGGCCCGGACTAAAGGACTCCACATCGTGAGCGGGACGATCATCTGCTTCAGTCTAGATCCTGTCCTACTTTAGCAACAATTTGAAGCTCGTTAGTCATCAAATCCGATCAATCAGGCCTGCTGGCGAAATGGCATCGCGTCAGATTTCGGCTTCCAAGTCATACTCTGAAGATTCTAGGTTCGATCCCTAGGTAGGTCGCCATATATTTTGCATTTTTTTGCCAATGCCCTGGATGGCCTCTGCGACGCGTCTTGGCAGTATTTGGGTGTCTTTGTTTTATCACTCGACTCAATGACCAAGTTACTTGCCTCAATGGGTTTTGTTTTTGTGGTTTCTGGGCCTCTTTCGCGTGCTTCACAAGCCCGCCTCTTGAGATCCAGACGCTTTTGGCCGTGATGTTTTGATGCTTGGTTGGTGTGGTGCAGTGCTGCTGTGCTTCAGTGCGTCGGTTGCTGAACCAGGGGCTACTTGCGCTGATGTACAGTGGCAACAACCGCGCCAGCGTCAATCACGTTCGCCTCATGAATCCTAAATCGCATCCCACTGCCTCTGGACAGCAGCTCAAGATTTCCAATACTTCTCCAGCATCTCTCTCGCCGTCAACGGCTTGATCTCTGGGAACATCTCATTCAACGAGCCCTCCCTTTCCACCCTTCCCAACCCAGTCGCCATCCACAGCTCAAAGATGGCCAAAAACCACTGCAGCCGCTCTTTCGGGAACTGCGCGTACGAGGCCTTGTGCCCGGGCAGCTCCGTGATCCGCGAGGCCTTCAGGCTCTCCACGTCGTCGTACGCCACCGCGAACTTGACGCCCTTGACCTCCTCCGCCAGCGCGACGAACTCGTTGAACGTGAGCTCGTCGCCGACGATCCGCAGCTCGTGGTCCGCGGGCCAGCGCTCCAGGCCCAGCGCCGCGACGACGAAGCGCGCCACGTCAAAGGTGTAAGTGAAGGTCACGGGCGCGTTGCCGTCGCCCGGGACGCCGGCGGCGTTGTGCGCCATGTCGAGCGCGATGACGCTGTGCGGGTGGTGGGATTTCAGGGCCGGCGGGGCAAAGTATTCGAGGAAGGTGCCGTTGAGGACGACGGCCCATTCGAGGGATGTTGAGGCCAGGGCTTTGAGGGAGGTGAAGTAGTGCTCGAGGGGTGGGAGGATCTCGGGGCCGCTGGTGCGTGTTGTTAGCGGGGGGCGTTGAGACTTGACTCATATGGGCCGGCTTACTCTCCGGGGTAGCGCATGGCAAATGAGCTGGGGATGAAGCGTTTCGTGGCCGAGGAGAGGTCGGCGGCTTTGATGAGGTTGAGTTGAGACGTCGCGAGGGAGGTTGCGGTGATGCCGAAGGCGCTGATGACGGTGTGGATGTTGTGCTTTTCGAGGAAGGACTTGAGGGCTTCGATGTCGGAGTAATCGACTTGGTACGTGGGTGCGAGAGCCTTCTCGTCTGGGTTGGGTTCCTGGTTTCCAGGTCAGTTAGAATTTCCTTTCCTGGTTTCAACGTGAGGTTTGACTACCTTGCGGGTGAGGATGAAGGCTTGATGCTTCGTCTGCGAGGCCATCACCTCGATGAGGGTCTTGCCAACGGCGCCGGTGCCGCCTGCGATAGCGACGTTGACCATGATGAAATGTGATTTGGGGCCAAATTAAGAATGTTCGGATTGATTGGCAGCCACAACCTGCTTTACATGGCGATTCTCGACTTATAACTCCTGTAGCATGAGCCGTCTTGACATCTCGAGACGGAGCCACGCTGTCGCGCGATTCAGGGCGCACTGGACCACAGGGCCCACGTCCTACGGCGTTAGCGGACGTAAGAAGGCGCCCTCATGTAGTCTGCTGACTTCCCCTTGTGCCAAACGCCAGTTTTTCTACTTAAATGGACCGTTCGACCCAACATCTCGGTGGCCGCGGGTTGCTTGTGGTGGTCCTGTTTGATGGCTGTCACTCAGACGAGGAACTGAGCAGGGAACCTGGCCTAGAAGGCACACGAGTGCCGCGCCATCATGTTGAGAATCAACAATCCCCAGGACTGTTGCCGCCTTGACTCGCCGAAAAATTGCCTCTTTTGTCCAGCAGGTGGAGACTGGTCCAGCAGAACCACGGCACTTTGGCCTTGAGTTGGGTATTAGTACGGTGCAGACATATTCTCCATGGATCTGAAGCTGAAACTGAGCCTATTCGGAGTCGTGTTGGCCAGGCTTGACCCCTACATAGCCCATTAAAGCCTGTAGCCGTGTTGCTTGAGACCAACTGGAAAGCTCCATGCAAGCCTTATTGGACATGGCCAAGACAAAGAGGGAGGTCTTCAGCAAAGCTTTGGAAGAATGCGTGAGCTGCAGTGTTGCCGGAACTTTCTTTCCCTGGTGGGCTGGTGCCTCCGAAGTGGGGCCGGGACGGCTCCGACACATGGCCCTCCCACTGACTGAGTTAACACTTGTGCACAATGTCTTCAAGTTGACTTCCTACTACATCAGGTAGCCCGCGGGCCAGCTTTTCAATTTTTTGCTGTGTGGTCTTTAGATTTTCCTGTCTCTATCTCCCAAGTTTGATGTTTTGGGCGCTCATGTAATGAACGTTATTAAGTATCACAACTGGGTGGTGAGGCCAAGGCAACACCGGTTAGTTGCATCTCCTGGTAATCCTTCGATTCTTGTTCACATTTTCTTTCTCTTTATGCATCTTGCCCTCTCCTACCTTGATTCATTCTCCCCTGGTCCTTCCTTGTATTTCCTTACGTCGGGCTTGGTTGCCATCTTTGCACAAAAATAAAAGTCCAAGTCCGAGGACGGCAAGAGAGTAAGGCGGACAACAACAACAACAACAACATTAACAACAACAACAACAACAGAGCAAGGCACAAAGCCAAGGGGAAGAAAAGAAAAACAACAAGCCATGGAGAATGAGACAGTAAGCTCAGCAGACACCAACAGACAAGTTCAATAAGTAATAATAAACAAGTACACCAGAAAACAACAGAGCAGCACAACGAACGACAATAGACGAGCACAACAGAAACCAATCAAGCAGCACAACGGACAACAATAGACAAGCACACTAGACAAAAGAGCAGTATAATGTATAATAATAAATAAGCAGACGGGAACCAACAGAGCAGTACAACGGACAACGATGAACGAGCGCACTGGACGACAGAGCAGTATGATAGACGACAATAGACAAGCGCGACGGAAACCAACAGAGCAGCACAACGGACGACGATGGACGAGCGCGACAAAAACCAACAGAGCAGCACAGTAGACATGATGGACGAGCGCGCTGGACGACAGAAGAAAAACTATTTAAACACCTTCCTTACCCTAAATTTTCCTTCCTTCAACAACAATGGCCTTCCAAAAGCTCCCGCTGGAGCTTCGGCTCGAGATCTGGGAGACGACCCTGATGGGAGAGGGTCGTCTCCTAGGTGTCTATCCAAACAAGGACATGAATGCCCTTCGACCTGGCCTCCCCGTCATTGCTCACATCAATCAGGAGTCTCGGGGCGTCTTCAACCAGCACTACATCCGCATTCGCGACAACGCTGAGTTCCACTACGACCCCAACCACAAGCGGCTCCCAGGAAACAAGGAGGATCACGTGTACGTCAACGGCGAGATCGACACCCTCACCATCAGCAGCGACAGCTTCGCCCAAGAGATGACGACGTCTTCCGGCCTTGACGCCCGCGGACGAGAATCTCTCCGAGAAGTCTGGCTCGTCGCCATAGACGTCTGCTTGGACGCCGGCTACACCGCCTACGAAGACATCCTGTCACGCGAAGAGTCTGAGCCCGTCGCGACCCTCCCGCCCCTGCTTTTCCCCAACTTGGACACGATCTTCATCAGCAGCTACTTCATCGAGTACTCCGTCAAGGAGTGGGACTCCTGCTTCGGCTTCCAGGTCCGGTACCACATGGCGACCGGCAAGGTCTTCATGATGCAGGGAGGAGACTTCGAGACGAGCAAATGGATGAACGAGCGCTGCAACCTGCCGTCCGAGCACTACTTCAGCGAGGAGAACAGCTTCGTCATGCGCATCGACATCGACCGCGACCCGTCTCTCAGCTTTGTCAAGGAGGAGTGTGGTTGGTACCTGCTCACGAGCGAGAACGAGGACCAGATTGCCTCCACTCAAAACCAATCTTCGACTGACGCTGCGAGCGAGGTCTCGACCGGCAGCACCATCGACGAAGACATCGACGCAGACATCGACGCAGACACCGAGGCAGGCACAGACGAAGGCACCGAGGCAGGCACCGAGGCAGGCACCGAGGCAGGCACCGAGGCAGGCACCGAGGCAGGCACCGATGAAGGCACCGACGCAGACACAGAGTCCGGCTTTGATCTCCTCGACTACGCCGAAGAGGCCTCTACTCACTGGCGCATGGTTTGGCACATGGTCGCTCAACTCGTTGGCTTCTACCTAGCTGAGGAGGAAAAATAAATGGGACTGTGAAGCAACTGAGAGCATTGTGGTATTCGGGAATGGTTCTGGACTGAGCTTGAGGAGGATTGACAGATCGGGAGGATCGTTTCGCTGCTCTACAACGTTTGCCAAGTTGACTTTCAAGCCCAGAAGTGGCCAGGGAGTCTAGATCGCACAATAAAATCGTTTCATCGCACCACGTATTCTGTCCCTCTGATGAAAACTTAAATGGATTATGTGATTCGAAACGCCTTGATGGTCGCTACCATCGAAAACTCGCCATACACGGTGTCCATGTCTGCCCTATCCTGGCACCGAAGCTGGGGGGAAGGAACAAAAGATTTTATGCCGCTGATGTCAGAAAACAAGAAATGAACCGTCGTCATCGAAGCCATAATCAAGCACAAGAAGACGTGAAATTTATTTTCAAAATTCTGGCTCGCCTTGATTCAGCTGATGATGAGCTCGTGTTTTTGCTATGTAACCCGCTCCGCAAAGTAAACGTCTTCCTACGTTCCCGTCTTCTCATCCACCCTTTTGCCAAAATAGTTGTTCCTCCTGTAGCCAGACGGCTACATATCGTGATGGCGCAAAATCTCGGGGTCGAAAAAGCTCTCAACAATCGTCAGTTCGTCATCATCCCGTCGTCAGAGATTCGGTCGCTATGCCCAGTACCCACGTTCCATCGTTTTCCCAGAGGTCAGCGCGAACGATGTTCACACGTGTGATGTGCAGAAGCTCAAAGTTGAAGAGTGATGCTCCTTCCTCTGATTTCCGAAATGGGTTTCGAATTTCCCTGAACTCTTCCGCCTTCATCTCTCTGGCGTAGGTCTTGTTGGAACGTAGCACGTAGCGAACGTCTACAGCGCTGCTGAAAAAGTCCTCGGAACCAGGTCGAAGTATGCTGAGTACCCAAACTGTTTCAAGGTTGGGAACCACGTGCGATCGGAGTTGATGAAAGCCTCCGATACCGGGGTCACGATGTGAAAAGTAGGAATCGAAGTCTCCCAAAATGTAAATCTCTCGAAGTTGCTCTCTGACCCCCTTCTTCAAAGCTGGCGCAGGAATCAAGGACTCGAAGTAACCCATACCAGGCTCGCGTGTTTCCTTGGGGCCAAGTACTAGGGTGTCGATGTCTGGTTTGAAGTACACATAGTTGGTAACCCCCTTGGCATGTGCGGTATCTGACAGATCTTTGCTTTCGTCTTCGAGACGTACGTAGAGTCGCAAGAACTCCTGCCCGCTTTCGCGGTTGATTCTTGAGATAAGGGGAAGACTGCTTCGTCGGTATGAATAAGTATCTCTCCAAGGAGCCAGGGTCACGAGGTCGCCAGCGTCTTCAAGAGTCATGCGCCATATCGCGAGGCGAATCTCAACCGGGAAGGAACCGAAAAGCTCGAACTTTGGCGAGACTGACGGCTCGGGCCAAGAATCCGGCAGGGAATCTTGCATCGCAGCTGTGACTTCGTCCTTGCGGAATTTTCTGTGTGGCTTTGTTTGAAATAAGGAAGACGGACCAATGGAGAGGGAAAGACTGATGTCGAGATCATGTGTAGGTTGAGGAGGCCAATAAGAACCGATGGGTGCGCGCCCTGATGCCCAAGTTGTTTTTCAGGGAAACAAATCGAGCGACTACCTACAGGAGAGGAGAGGATGAGTGAGAAAAGAGCTAGGTCATGTGACATTTACCCGAACGGAAGAGAGAAGGAAGGAGGGATTTCGATGGTGACGGAAACAACAGACACCGAAGCATATACAAGGGGCGTGCCTTCCGCGTGTAGGCCTACTCCCATGCTCTTTCATAATTAGAAAGAGAAATCGTCGGTTCACTTCGCTGAGGGAGAAGAGTTTTCAGATGAGCGCTAGCTCGCAAAATATGAAATTACCTCTAGGAAGAAGGCCCTTTTCAGAAGTAATCAGAGTGTACAAATCCTTGGTGTCTATCCTTTGTCTGCCAAAAACCTGTCTCCAACGTCCATGATAGCCCATCTCACGGGTGTCAAAACCGCCTTCGTCTGTCCCCATGCGTTCCATGCCCAGTGAATGACGAGAGAAACACCTCAAAACTTTCCCAAGCGTTTCTCGACGTACTTGACGACCCCCATCCAGATTGAAAGACCATGCTCGGTCTCGTTGTGTCCTGTGACATGCTCCCAGCCCTCCAAGCTCTGGTCGGTGAAGTCGGTAGCAGTGCGAACGAGATCAATGCGTACAAAGGTCGCAAAATTTACAGCAGTATGCTTGCCGAATGTGCGGAAACCCTGAACGAGGTCGGCCTTCGGCATGGGCATGGTGTACAGCTTGCCGGTCGAGACGATAAAGCGGAAGCTCATGCCTTGGGAACTGGGGCGATAGTCGAACTGTGTGAGGCAGCTGACTACCCAGATAGTGTCAAGATTTGGGTAGCAGAGTCCAGAAAGACGCGGAATCTTCCAGGTACCATCACTGGCAGTGGCCAACTTCAAGTCTCTTCTCTGCATCATGAAGTAGAACGGGTACTTCCCCTCTATGCCGGTGGTGTAATCTTTCAAGGAGAGCAAGAGATCGGGCTCCAGAAGCCGGACTTCGCGGACTTGCTCTGCCACATGGCCTGGAAAGTCAGGAGCGGGGATAAGAATCCTTGGCCCGAACAGACGAAACTGTAAACCATAAGAGAAGACCAAGACCCATGGGGCAGTGGACGGAAGAGTGCCAAGAATAACACTGTCGACGCTAGGATTGAAGATGCAATAGTCATCGTGAGAGCCGTCAGGAGTAATAGTCTCGCTGAGAATCTCAATGCAGTTTCGGTAGAACTCTTCTTTGCTTTCAGAGTTTACTTTCGTGAGGGGATGAGGCTTCGGTTGGCAAACATAGAAATCTCTGGAGGGTAAGACTGCCACGGGTTGGCCCTCGTAGGCGTCGCGCCAGATTTGCAGGCGAAGCTCCTTTGGCAGAGAGCCGAAGAGCTCAAACTTGGTGAGGACCGGTGCCATGGTTGCTTTAGTGGTGGCTGCGTGAAAGAACTTGATTAGTGAAAGCACGGTAAGGTGATAAGAGCTGCGGATGGAAAAGCTGACCTGGCTGCGTGGCTATTCAAAGAGGTGTGTCAAAGGCAATTGTTTGACGGCAGGTTGTAGGGCAGGATTTTTTCCTGTTTTTGTCCCGGGGGCTTGGGTGGAAAGATGAAAATTTCCTAGGTAAAAGCCTGAGATGGTGTGGTGTTTTGTGGTGCCCTAGTTGGAAAACGCGCGGTGTAAATTGATTTACAGGTGAATGTGATGGGATCTTTCGGACTTGGAAGGACCGATCAGGCAAGAGCATTGTGGGCAGGTGCGTCCATGAGTCTCCCAGTGGGCATTAAGCTAGGTAAAGTCACAAGGTGTACCTTTGTACCTTTCCCGAAGGAGAATGCCACCAGGAGGAGACAAAAACGCCAATAAGTGAATTATGAATTATGTGCCATTTACTTGGATTCCTTCATCTATGTAGAACAACGTAGCTGTCTAAAGACACATCAGGCATACTGCAGGCGGCTCTCGTCCCAGGCAGGCCGCAACTCTTCGCTGTCAAAAGTCATATCGAAGCTCGAGGTATGGACATAGTCCGTCTGCCACTCGATCTCCAGCTCCGCGCCCTCAGCCGACTGGCTCCAGATGGTGACGGCGATGGTGTTGTCGCCGTTGTAGTTGAGGATACCGGTCGGGACGGGGTAGTGGATCTGGTTACCGATGAATGGGTTGAAGCGACCATACTGGTATCCGTTGACGAACAGCAGGGCGCGGAGACGGTTGGTCTCGCCGGCGGCCGTGAGGCGGAAGGAGATGGACACATCAAGCCCGGCGGGGACGTCCAGGGGCACGACGGTACGGAAGACGCGAATACCAGCGTCGGGGACGGACAGAGTTCCGTTTGAAGAGTTAACGCTCTCCCAATCCTCATCAGGGAAACCGGGCAGGTGCGCACCGATGCGCTCAGCGTACAGTCCGCCTTCGTTGATGGGTCCGCGGACGGGGTCGATCAGATCGTTGCGGCCCGCCGTGCCGGCAATCTTCCAATCGGAGAACTTGTAGTCGGCGGCGTCGGGGCCGAGGAGCGTGGCGTTGGTGATACCGCGGGGCGCGAGGGCAGCCTCACGCAGATCGTGGCCGGAGTTGTCCATGATGACCACCAGGACGTTGTCGCCTTCCGCCGCAAGGGTGGCGTTCTCGAAAGAGAACTCCTGGGCGTCGGCGCCCAGGTAGGAGAGACCGAGGTAAGCGCCGACGTATTCCGAGTTAAGCCAGACGGAGTAGCCGAAGGCGAGACCGCCGGTGAGATTGAGGAAGACACCTGTCGGCGGGTTCTCGGTGGTGGGGAAGGTAGCGCGGTAGATGTGGTTTCCGACGTGAATCTCGTACTCATCGACATACAGGACCGGGTTGTTGGGTGCGGGCTTGACGGAGTTGGAGGTGTTGGTCTTGGTGGCGTCTGGGCCATGTTAGAAGCCGAACAGAAGTGAGAAGGGGAAGTGATACGTACCAACCCAAGAGTCGGAAGTAGGCTCGTAATCCAGGGCAATCTCAGGGAGACTGTCATGGACCTTCCACGGTCCAAGAGCAGGCAGATCATATGTGGCAGGACCGTCAATCTTGGCTGTGAAGGTGTTGCCATCCCTCGAAGAGATCTCGAGCTTCTGGCCGTTCCAGGTGATGCCGCAGAGAGACTCAGAGGCAAAGACGGTGATGGTGGTCTCCTTGTCAGCGTCGCCAGAAAGAGCCAGGGTGCGGCCGGTCTCGTTGAAAGAAGCGGAGCGAACCAAGTAGGGGCCTTGGACGAAGACTATAAAAAATCAGCAAGCAGTCCTCGTGAGTACAAAAGGGCGGACACATACCAGTCTTGTTGACAGGGGCAAAGACGTCATTGTCCAGAGTCGGAACCCAGAAGAGATACGCCGCGCTGCGGTCCAGCAGGACAGCGCGCGAACCGTCTCCGAGGTCAACGATGGTGAGACCCTTCTTCTGCGTGTAAGCGACGGTGACGTTGCTCTCGCCCGCAAAGGTCTGGAAGTCGGCGACGTTGCCCTCGCCAACCAGTTCTGCAGAGGTGGTGCCGCTGACGACGAACTCGCCGGCCTCGCCCTCAGGAAGCCACAGGGCAATGACCTCCTTGCCGTCGACGACGATGTAGCTGAGTACCTCGGCGGTGGAGTAGAGGAGCGTCTTCTCGCCGAAGGAGAAGTCGGTGGGGATGATCTTGGCTTGGTGGCCGTTGATGGCGATGGAGCTGCCGTGCTGAGGGATGGTGACTGATCGTCGTCAGTCGTCTCTGTTTTCGTTTCAGTCGGATGGGAGGTGACTTACAAGAACCCTCGGAAGTCCTGACAGACAGCTTGAAAGCTTCGTTCGTGTTGGATGGAGAGTAGGAGTGGCGCGTAACGTAGAATCCGGCATCGTTGTCAACGTTGCGGAGCTCAGATACGGTAATGGCGGGGTTGCTGGAGTAGCTTGTGCTCTGCAAAGAGGGGTTACTATCTGTTAGGATCTTTTTCAGATGAAGCAAACTTACATTTCCAACTCTCTCAGTCTTTGTCAGATCCTTGGCCACTGTCAAGCAGTCAGCATGCCGTGCTTTGAAAGCGACCGCGAAACAAACCTCTAGTGAAAAGGGTGAGAAGCTTCGTCTCGTAGAACTTGCTTCCGATGATTCTGTTCTCAGAAACAGGGGACGAGTAATCGTAACTCGAAGCTGTGGTTCATGTCAGCAAGCCCCGTGTCTGACGAAGTGTAGAAATGCCAACGGCTTACCAACGACAGGGCACGCAAGCCATCCCCAGTTGGTACCGCCGAACATCATATACAGGGAGATCGCAGTAACCCTCTGGTAAATGAGATCACGGTAGAAGATGTTGGCGAAATCAGCACCGATGTCGCTGGGGCAGCCTCCCTCCGGTCCGCCCCAGGGGTTGTATGAGCCTCCTTGGAACTCCGGCAGGAAGTTTGGCTGGGATCTTCATGCATGTTAGTCTAAATTCACAGGAGCAGCATGAATGGTCTTACGGAGACTGGACGGTGAAGTAGCTAGACGGAAGAGCATTGTTAGCTTATTCGAATCACATGTCGGGGCGGCACAGTGGTCCTTACTCGAAGTAGTTCTGGGTCAACTATTGGGCGACGGTCAGCATGACTTTCGGAGAGCCGTTGGGATGGTTTCACAGGACTTACGTATGGGATGTACTGTCCGTTGGTTCCCGTGCACTCGCTCAAGTTGCAACTCCAGCAAGAAGGGTAGCTGTCGACACCAACAACGTCGACGTTTCCAGTCGCGTTGGAGAAGTCCTTGGACCAGGAGTAGCCACGCTATGGTCTGTCAGTGTATGGACCGATTCCGTGTCCGAGTGTCCTCACCATGTTGGGTGCGTTGTGCGACAGGGGAACGTCGATGCCGTTCTCCCGCGCGCTGTCCTGGAGAAGTTGCATGTAGTTGGCGATGGGAGGGTTAAGCACTCTGTTGGGGATATCCTTCCACTGTCCGTTGAGCTCGTTCTCGATCTGATTCCCGGTCAGCACCACCATCCAGCCGTACACAGGTCAGGAGGCTTACCTGGAACATTACAACGTTTCCACCGTTCGTGATCAAGTGCGGCTCAATGATTTTGGAGATCTCTGCCCAGTAGGGCGTCCATGCTTCCGTGTACCTCTCATCGTCGTTTCTCAGAGAACCGTATTCGCCAGTGGTGACCCAGAGAGGGAAGCCTCCGGCGTTGGCCTCGGCGTTGACGTAGGGACCGGGACGGATGATGAGGTAGATGCCGACCTCCTTGGCAACAGTCATGATGGTGGTGAAGTTGTGAGCGCCGGTGTCGAAGTCGAGGACGCCGGGCTTGGGGTTGTGGTAGCCCCAGTGGTTGTAGATGGAGAAGGCATTGAAGCTGTTCCCCTTGTCAGCAGTCTGTAGTTTCACCACAACAGGACGAGAGTCCTTACCCAGCCGCCTTGATCTTCTCAAGAAGGTCTCGCCATAGCTCCGGGCTAGATTTCATCAGCAGGCATCCACCACATCAAGGATGAGATGACAAACACTGGGATGCGCCAGTAGTGGAACTGAAACCGTCAGCATGGTGGCCCGAGTCCGTGGTTTCGGGTAAATCATACTTCACCAGAGAACACAAAGAGCCTCTCTCCGTTCACAATGTAGCTGTGATGATCCCTGTCCCATCCCGCATCAGCATCCAACTCGATGAAACATTGACAGCCGGAGGACAAAACTCACCATTGGACGACGTCGTTCAGGCCGTTGTCATGGATCGGCCAGTCAACATCCTGCGCCGATGCACCGCGAGACCCGCAGAGCCAGGCAGCGAGCCACAAAAGGCCGCCAGCTTTCAGACCGAATCTCATCGTGACGCTGTCGATTCCAATGCAACGACGACAGCCAATTGGCGATACCACTTCGGAAGCCACACCGCGCGGGCTACTCCAGCTCGATCGCCTTTTATTTAAGCCCCCAACACCACGGCCTGCCACCCCAGCCCCAGTGTTCGTGCCGGCCGAGCCCTGGCACAGGGTCGCATCCGGACGGACGTGCTCGGTGTTGATGGTGCCGACGACTGCGGGGAATCATGAGGGGAACGGGGGAGGAGCCGGGGGTGAACCTGACGATCCCCCCCATCCCCGCGATTTCGCTAGCCGCGTCAATCATTGAGACAACCGATTTTTGATGTCATCGATCGGCCTGCGCCGTCGGGGCCCCGGCAGCTGCAGTAGAGCTGCTCTCATTTCCCGCAGGCCCCAGGTCGTGAGCGGCTATTTCACCGACAAAAAGAGCTTGGCAGTCGGCTCCGCGCAGGCCCAGGAATCGGAGGCCGTTCGCCCCCTCGTTCTCCGCTCACCGGACTGGTTCGCGTATGCTGCTGGGCGTGGTCTGCGCCTTGGCAGCTAAGACGGCCTGATATTGGGGCGTCGCCACATCGTGGGCCGATGCCACTTTTTGTGTCACTTCGGGAGGAGCCGAGGCATTCGTATCGGCGTTGTTGTCAACGGCAAAGGAATTATGCTTGAAAAAAATCAGAGGAGGAAAGTTCGGGTGACATCTCTGGGGACCTCCTTCCGTGGTGGTGAAGTCATCGGACCCGTTGCGCGGAAGCTCGGTCCGAGGCAGCATGTCGGCGAATCTGTGGATGCCCATGTTCTTCTGGAACCCGACAGGGTGCTGAGATTCCCTCTTTTCTTCTGCTTGCCTCTGCGATTTGAATTCTCTTTTCCAGCGGTTCCAGAATCCACTCCGCTGCGTTGTTGTCGAACGTTCAACGCAGGACGCCTGCATAACTCGACGGTGTTGTGGCACAATAACCCACATTCTCAAAAAACACTGCGATAGAAAAAATACTGGCATGTTTGGTCTTGAGACAATGGACTGGCATGTGTGTCCCGCTCTCTCTGAATCAAGCAAGGCCATCACATCACCAGTCTTCGATCGTATTCCATCCTATCTACGCCAGCTAATTGCAAGGAAAATTTGTCCAGTTGACATCTTGGTCGTTGTACGCCCGCTCCCAATTCTCCCAAGCCTCCTCGCCGTCGCAAATCGGAATGGTCCACATCCCCGGCACCCTCACGTCCGTCTTCAGGGCCTGGTTCAAAAAGTCCTTGCTCTGGTCGCTCTTCTCCAGATCCCACACAAACCCGTTCTTCTTGCCGTTCTTGTCGTACGTGGCGATGGAGCCGAATATCAGGTCCTGGTAGCTGAGGCCCACGAACAGCTCGTCCTTGAGGTCGTCCGTCCCCGGCAGCATCCCCCACGGATCGCACTCGGTCGCGGATTCTTTGGACACGCAGTTGGAGTTCCACTTGCGAGGGCCCACGAGCCAGTACGACTTGCCGTCCGGTCCGCACATGCGGGCGTGATCGTACGCCCACTGGGTGATCATCCTGCGTTCCGCGAGGGAGGACTTCTCGTTGCAGCCCACGTCCTCGCGGAGGATCACGGGGTACAGGTTCTCGGGAGAGGTCCGCCACGCCTGCTGGATGAGATAGACGTCGAGCGCGCGCGTGATGCCCCGGGCGAAGTCGGCGGGCGACCGACGCCAGTCCTCTCCCAACATGTACCCGCCATCGATGCGATCGTACAGCGCAGCCATGCCCTCTTTGGTTCCAGAGAACAGATGATTGTTGAAATCGACCATGAGGTCTTCCCAGATGCCTCCCAGGACCGTGACGTGCTCCTCCAAAAGGTTCTTCTGGCTTAGCTCAGACTCTTTTGTGACGAGCTTGTCCTTTGCAAGTGTCACGCTCGCCTTGAAGACGTCGTTGGTGGTGTCTTTGATCTCCGCTCCAGTCTGTCCAGAGACGACTCGAGGCCAGGTCGGGCCCATGATGATGCCCCACGTGTATAGCAGCACGTCGAAGGCGATCGCTGTGGACATGGGCCCCTGGGGAGGACTCTTTCCGAAGTTCTTTTGAATCTGGGTGACATTGTCCCTGAGCTGCGCGTCGCGAATGCCCTGAAGCATGTCCATGTGGTAGGCGTTCACGCGCGTGAAAGAGTTGAGGATGAAGTAGCCGGCGGGGAAGGTAACGTCGTGGCACTGTTTCGAGCCGTCGCAGCCCGACGACTGGATGAGGTTCTCGCAGAACATGCCCTGGCTGCCGTGAAAGTAGTCGCTGACATTGTTCGCAAAGTCGATGGGAGCTCGGCCGTTGGTGATGTTGAGCTGGTACCCCTTGGCAATCGCTTCCCAAGCTGACGGGACGCCGATGCCCTGCCACTGCTCCGCCAGCCCGACTGAAGTGTGCGAAGCGAGGATCGGGTGATCGCAATTGATAGATCTAAAGTCAACGTCCTTGCCATTGTCCACAAGCCTCAACACGCACGCGGACGCCGGACAGCTGCCCCTCGAACAGGCAAACGCGCACAACCCGGACGACGTGAAGCCGGTGCGGACGACATCGCGTCCAACAACGCCGCCGAGCTCCTTGGGAGGCTCGAGTAGCGCACCCTTCTTGGTACAAATGCATGAGCGGATCGGGCAGTAGCCGTACTTGCACCCGAACTCGCACAGCTCCCGCATCGCGCCGCTCCCGGTGCCGGCGGTGCAGGCCGGCTCGATGAACGGCGAGACCTCGGGGATCCACTCGGGCTGCTTCGTGTAGGAACACACCTCCATGTCGCAGAAGCCCAACGGACAGCTGAACTCGCACAGTCCGTTGTAGTTGGGATCGCCGTTCTTGCTGTAGCCCATCTTGTCGCCGTCCCATTCAGGCTTCGTGCGCGCCGCGCCGCGCTTGGTACACGTGCAGGCTCCCTCGGGACAGTAGCCATAGCTGCACGCGAAGCGGCACATCTCGGCGAACCCAAAGACGCCCTTGCCCTCGACGCACTCGGTGTTCTCAAGAGATGCGGTGCCATGCTGGCTGTCCGACACCAACGCGCCCTCGACGATGGGGTTCCAGTTGGTGATCCCGTCCGTGCAGCTACCCTTGATCTTGCCGGTTGCGTAGAGAACCTGGATTGAGCCGCCGCCGTCTCTGCCCAGAGAGAAGGAGAGTGACTTGCCGACGGTGTCAGAAGTGATGGGTATCGTGGCGTGGTACATGCCAACGTCGCCGTAGGGCTTCTGCTTCCAGTTGTGGGTTTTCCAGGCTCCATCTCCAAAGCGGTAGCTCAGATTGCACTTCGTCGAGCACAGTGCCGAGACGTAGATGTAATCCTCGAGTATATCCCACGGCTCGTACTCGTACTGAAGCTGCGAGGCTGTGTTGCCGGTAGTTCCGCCGTGGCTGCAAGTGCGGCCCATCGTATCGCGGTACCACACCACAATGCCTTCGTTCTGGACCGTCGCCTTGCCGTTTTTGTACATGTCGATGACAAAGGGCAAGAAGTCGCGCCAGTGGTCATGGGGCATTCCCTTGACGTAGTTGTAAGGGGCTTTGCCGATTTCGAAGGGCTTGTATCCGTCCTCTGTCAATGGCCCAATGTAGTGCGATTCGCCGTAGTCGTTCCAGGAGATGATCTGAATGAACTCGGGGATGAAGTCGTCGGGGAGCGCCATGATCTGCTCCCAGCGGTCGAACCACAGCGAGTCGCCACGCCACAGCCAATTCTTGTTGTAGCCCGGGAGGTTCGTGAAGAACCACGGTGAGACCGGCATCATGTAAGGCTTACCGCCCAAGTACATCCAGTAACTGGAATCAATGGTGTTGTCGATGCTTCGGGGCCCGGTGGGCCACGCTGCCCACGAGAACAAGCAGTCGGCGACACCGAGCTCGTTCGCAGGCTTGGCGCCGAGAGAGCTCCAGTCGGGGCAGAAGAAGATGCCCGTCTGGGATTTGATGTCGACGTAATCTTTGGCGGACTGCCACCCCTCGAACGTGCTGACGAGAGGAGCGCCGTTGTGCCTGAAAATGGCTGGCGACTTGTTGGTCTCTCGAATGATAGCCAAGGCTTTTTCCTTGGGCCAGAGACCGTTGCCGGCGTAGTCCAGCGAAAGAAACAGCTTGAAGCCGACTGCCTCGGCAGCACTGAAGGCGTTCTTCATCTCGTCGGCAGGGGCAGACGAGTAGGCCACGTTCAGGGCAAAGGCGTCAATGTGCGCTGCTTGTGCCAGTGCGATCTCGTCTTTCCACCTGTTCACGGACCATGAAACGGCATGCTCCCACTTTTGTGTGTTTCTGGTCAGCGAATGGACTTCCACGTGTTGATGGGTGAATCAAACCATGAAATGGGCAAAGACCGCTCGCGCAGAGACATTGTAGGCTTGCGCCAACACGGCCAGAGTCGATAGAAGCCTCATATTGAATGAGAAATTCTCCTTCTCAGAGATGTAGGATGCTGATCAAGACAGAGACTGGTTGGTGTGTCATAAACCAGAACGCATACCTACACAAGGCCTCACGACCCTTTAAATATCCCATCTCCATCGATTCTCCAGAGAATACTAAGTTAAGTCACGATAATATCAACCCACTCAGTTGTTCGTAGGATGCTGAGCTGAATGAAGTGACTTTTGAGCTTCAGCCAACAAAGACACAGAAAAGAAGCACGTGGCGAGCATTTCGAGAGTTAGGAAGTAAGACCGCAGGGTTTTCCGGAGGCCGTTCTTGTCTCCTTCTCTAAACGTGAGGGACGAAAGTCTTCGGGATCGCGGGTATTGCCATTCAGGAAATGAAATGGAACCCTGCGATACAACCGATAAACCGTTTGGCCGGAAATGGAGCTAACTTTCTACAGCAATTTGGTCAGCACCGAGAGTGGTATGCCTAGATGGATGTCAAAGTAAGCGGCTGGAACCGCCGGCGCGATCCTTGCGCGCAGAAGTACCATAACAGCCCGCCGTTAAACCCTGCAAACGACCCTTCTCTCAACCAAAGTTCTTCATACTCATGCAGTCAGCTTCCAATGTTAACAGTTCCAAGGAGAGCACGTGGGCTACCCCTAAATGTCGTGCTGCCTTCAGTTCACCACATGAAGACAAACGTGGAGGTCAGCTACGGCGACTTTTCGCTTCGATACCTGGTGTTGTTGAATAAGACTTTTCAAACCTTGCACAATGGTCCGTCAGTATTGAAAAGTGGACATCGTCACAAGTCTAGTATTATTCGGTGGCCCCTGCAGCTACACAGACTCCGCAAAGACGCAGGCAGATCTGTCGATCCGGGTTGCTGCCGAGGGCCGACCTCCCGATTAGTTCTACAAAGCATGGCATAAGAGAACAGACGTACGCATCGACTCTCCATCGAGATTCCTAGAAATCGAGAAAAGAATTTCCCTAGTTGCCATGTATTCATCCCGCGAGCCAGGGGTTTCGAGCTGCCAAGGAGAGAGAAGATAAGCATCGGATCCTAGACGGGGCATCACATCTTGGCAGGATTATGCCAAGGCAAATAACGAGTGCCTAACTGGGCTTTCTCCGGCCGCTCAATGCCCAGAGTCAATATGTCGCCGGTGCGTTGAGCCGTGGGAACTGAGCCTGGTCCAGAAGAACTTGAGAACTTGAGAAGTGAGGACGGAGCAAAGAAAAGTTTGGATAGGAATCTTGGAATGGTGTGCAAGTCACTGATTCAGGCGTTGTATGGTGGGTTGACGTGCAATGAGTATCTCGGATCAACCTTCGACATTATTTTCTCTGTAATTTCACACGTACCGCCCATGATTGCCTCCCATGCTGATGCCTGAATTCCTTGGGTACCTCGCGTTCACGTTGGTACCTCGCGTTCACGTTCACGTTTTTTGCCGCATCTCCCTTCCTCTTTCCAAGTCCTGTCCTTCCCCCAGAGCCTTTCTACCTCCACTCCGAACTGCGCCTAGACTCTGTGAGGAGACCGAGTATATGAGAGTCAGCATCGTGTTCTTGTCAAACTGGAGCATGATGGGTTGACTTACCATCCCCAGTGGAATGGCCTCGGTCCCCTGCCTTGTCGCCCAGATGTGGCACGCGTACTTCCTCATCTGTCTCATCCTGACCACTGTGTGGCGCGATTGAGGAACAGCAGATGCAGCCCTCAACCGCCGGACCGCAGCATAAGGGTTCCCTTGTGCATCACCTGTCGACATCACCACTCAAAGAGCAGGGCAGGAAGACCGAGGCAGCCCCCGTCCTCCATCTCCTCCATCTCCTCCATCTCCATCTCCATCTCCTCCCATGCCATCTTCTTCAAGCCACGGCTGGCATCGAAAGACCCAACATTGTTCCCTCCAACGTGGCACACGCTTTCATCGACGGTACTATGCACGGTCCGTGAGCGCGAGAAGACCACTTCCCAAGCCTCGACTCCGCCTCTGTCAACAGACAGTTGGTGACGGTTCTTCTTCAGGCGTCCCTTCCCCATTTTCTGTGCCGTTCCCACTCAGCTCCTCTTGTCAGATCCGATGATATCAAGGCACTCTTGGCCCATCAACCTTTCCAGATGCTTTGGAGTTGCTTGGAGGGACTGTGAAAACCTCCAAAAGGCTCGAGGTCATCGGAGGCAAGTTCACTGGCATTGAGTTAGCTTGAAGTAACGTAGACAGAAAGTCTGAAAACCCTGTTCTTGCGGAAACGTCAGTACAAGAAACGACCTAAGAAAACGGCAAAATAGACAGAAACATATGCACTAGAGCACAAGGGGGCAGGAGGAGGACGAATGCGAGTCAGAAACTAGGACAGATGAAGAAGGGGTCAAAAGTAAAAGAAGGCAGACCAGGACAAGTCATGTAAGAGGAATAATTGACGTACCTTGCGAAGTTAGGGTCTGATCGTGTTAATGCGGAGGAACAGGATGTTGAAGCAAGCTCCACGCCGGTGACGGTCCACGGAATCAAAGGTGATGTTCTTTTGAAGACGAATTGCTACGTATGGGAGCGGTCGAAAGCCTGACCTTGAGTAGCGTGATCACCCAGGGAAATGTGTGTGTTCCGGGCAGGAGCTGCAGGGACTTCTTGCCTTCCAAGGCAAGAGGCAGACTGAACTGCCGTGCATTACGGCAGGAAGGGTGATGTGAGAATTTGCAAAAGGCAGTCGCGGCTGGGGCCACTTAAACCTGTCCGATTGGGCAAGTGCTCTAATGAAGAAGGGCTGGCCTTGGCTTCCTTCCTATCTTGATGCATTGCGTCTCTCAGATCATGTTCCTGCAGCTTTCAAACCGTAAGCACGCACCATTAGTAGCCAGCCAAGGCAATAATGACTGACTTTATCGACACGAGAGAGCGCCAACCATGCCGTTGAGAGATGTCATGGGACGGCGCTTGAGAGTCTCTCTGAGGTTGGTACCTATCTTGGGCAAGTCAGGCAAATAGTGCGAGTCCGGCCTCACCCGTTTTCGAACCACACCAATGTTAGAAAAGTACTTATTGCATGGAACGCACTTGCTCAAGCGGGAAAAGTAGATATAGTTTCTTCATAGGTACTTTAGGCCCAAGTGAAGGTAAACAGCTCTCTGTCATCGTGGATCCATATTTCTGCAGAATACATTTAGGGTGCTCAGATCCGTTGCAAGGGCACACAATGCCCTTCAGATCCCATCCGAAGCCGCTTATGACATCGCTCTTTTACTTTATACGATCCTCTCAACAAGCCGGGGTGGCAACCGCGTACACCGTTCTGCACCCGATCTTGTTGCAGACATCAGCCTGGTCGCATTCGAAGTTGACAGTTGTCGTGGGAAGCGCACCCGGGCAACCGCAAGACCTTGTGACGGTTGAAGTGGTGGTGCATTGCGCGACGAAGCAGCTGCGGCAAATGGTTCCTGTGGAGGTAATCTTGGGACAGGTGACTGAGACGCATGGTGCCGTGGTTGTCTGGATGGTAGTCTGAATAGTCGTCTGGGTGATGGTCGCAGTCTTGGTGGTTACCGCAGTCGTGGTAGTGGTCTCACGAACGGTGGTCGGAACAGGCACGATTTCAGTAGTGGCGGTGGTAAATGTAGAAGTTGTGGTGCTGATGGCGGTCTGAGTGACTGTCTTGGTAACAGTGGTAGTCCGGATCTTGTCAATTGTTGACGGAGTCAAAGTTATCTGACCCACGACTCCCCTTGTGTATATTAGTAACACTTCTTCTGAATGAGGATGATCATGGCAGGACGAACAGAATCAAGTAGCCGAGGCATACGGGAAACACGGTAAGAAAGTGCATGTTTCCACAGGTGCGGTCTAAGAACCTGAATAGCTGCGTTTGAATCGCAAAGACTGCGCTGGGTAGGATGGAGATGACCAAATTTATAATCACGGGCCACAGTATGGTTTTCTGGTGTCAGGTGTCTAGAGTCTCTTTGGGTCAGCTAAATGACGACGAATATAATCCAAATTCGACGAAATTGCTACGGAACGCCACCATTGTCTCACTCCTCCTCGTTTATTGCAAAGTGCGGGGAGGACTTCATATTGCTCTTTAGCCGGTTCCCGCGATTCTTGATTTAGACTAAGTCGGTTAAGAGTGTGCTTGTGCCTGATTATGTCTGCCCAGGCGAGGGACGCATCATGTCCGTTGAAGGACTGAGAGTTACAATAACTACCTTAGACAGTGTGTTCTAAAATCATGCATGGCGGCTGAAACCGGATAACTTCTTGTAAATGAAAACTGCAACCCTAGACCTAACAATAACCTCAGTTGTTTTAAAAACACCGGATCGGGGTGCACGGAAGAAAGGAACGATATTAGCGTGTCTCAATCGCACCTCTAGGTGCAGGGCAAAGGATGGTTGAATCACTATTTCCTCAACCATGGTTCAGAAGGGTGGATAATATGGTTTTCGGTCATCATTCATGATTTGTTCCATTTGTACTAGCGCCATTCTTCCTCTTAGTGAAACCGATACCGCAACACGAAATGCAATTTGCCAGAGTGAAGAGGGCTCGGTGAATGCACTCAGAAGCCTCGTAGCCATGTGCAAAGTCTTTCTAAATCTCTAATGGGTTTTTGAACGACCACCACTTTTCGGTCAAGACGTGCTTAATCTAACACCTCCAGGAGGTGATCTGGTTGTCGTACTCAACAGTACGAGGGTCGTCAGGCAGAGGAACGGCCAAGTTGTAGTTGTAGGAGGAAGTAAGCCCGCGGTCGTCGCCCTTGTTGTTGCAGCCCTGGAACCTGTTGAGTTTTCGTTAGTCTAGATTTCGTACACGGCTTAGGAGCGGAGTGACATACTTGTAGAACTGACACTTGCCGCCAGTGTTGCTGGACAGGGATGTGACCTTGTCATTGAAGCGGTCGCTGACCTCGGTCGAGTTGGCCGAGTTGAAGCTGAAGAATGACACTTTCGGCATAATATCAGCATCCATGTTCGAACAACCGGCCGGTGTAGTACTTACCGCAAAGACCCGGAGGAGCGCCAAAGACCAAGCAGTCACCACGGAAGCCCTAAGTATGGGTTAGTTCATGTTTGAATATGGCAATCATCAATTCATGTTGTATTCATCAGACGTACAGAATCGGTGCACTGAAGCAGGAAGATGAGGTCAGGGTTGGTCTCGTTGCGGTTCGGGTCGGGCTCGGCCTCCTGACGGGCAGCGAGGCTGTCGCCGCCAGTAGCGACGTAGACCTCAGTGCTCTGGAAGACCTCGTAGGCGGCGGAGTTGATGACAGAGCCGTCAAGCTTGAGGTCGGCGCCGGTGCTGCGCTGGGCGACAGGCTTGCTGACGGCGGCGGACATGACGCCAGTCGCAGCGGCCGCGGCGAGGACGATGGTACCGAAGCTCTTCATCTTGGGAGAGAGTGTGTATTGAAACGAATGTCTTGGTTGAGATGTGTGAAAGAGAGTGAGTTAAAGAGCGAGTGCAGGCTGTTGCTGTCTATTTCTACCGCAGAATCCAAAAGGCCAAGGCGGACAAGTGGGCGTATGTATCCTCATGACCTCCTGGAGACCGAAAGTTCCGCGGCCAAGAGGCAGACTTCAAAACCAATAACTCTGAACAGCCCCATCCCGGCCTCGTTGAGTCCGATTCCCCTCAAAGCAGCGATATTGTCTGTGGGGTTATACGACTCCATGCTATTCCAAGTGGTTGGCGCCGAGAAAGGGGATACACAACAGACGGGATTTGTGGCCCGAGTGTTCCGGAGTTGACGACTTAGACTTCGGGGGTTTAATATCGGAACGGGGCTCATCAGCTCTGCCAACTACCGACATCCATGACAAGGCTTGGAGTTGAAAATGAAAAAAACAGTGGAAACCGGCACACAGGGGATGAACAGCCTCAAGCGACCCGTTCGGCCTCCGCGCGGGTTCTCTTATCCGTTTTAGCAGCGGTAATATGTGCTGGCTGGGCGGGCGTATTTATCTGAAGATTTTATCGTCGTCTGAACTGACTCGAAGATCGGACGGCCGATATGAACGTGCTTTTCCGGAAAAGGGGGCTGTGATGTGAAGATCTCCGCACTAGACTCTTGGCTTTTGGTATTGCAACGCTGCGAAAGTTACTCTCGAAGCGGTTTCTGTGACTCGTAACTTGGGAAACAATTCGTGGCAGTAAGTTCACTGCACTTTACTTACCATCTCTTGCGACTTTCGTGGGCTGGACTCAGAGACAAACAGCCTGAACATCTCAGTTTGATTAAGATTATGCGTCGTGGTCTTTTGTCGTGCTTCCAAGATGGAATAAGACCATCTCCGATGCCGTTGGTGCCGATTCCAGAGATACGAGAAAGTGCCCGCGCCGCGGTCCGAGTTGGACGCACGTATCGAAGGCTCCACGACCAAAATCAATGACGTCGTGCTCAACAGGGAATACCCGGGATTGAACTCTTCCCCTGCTGACCTACTTAAATGTACACTAAGGATGCAAAAGGGGAACCCCAAAATGAAGCAGTATATCGCCAATGTTATTTCTTGGCAGCCTTCGAATTTCGGAGCATTTGTCCTTACGCAACTTTCTTTCTCTTGAAACGAGGGCGACTTGTCTGCTTCGCCCTTGATGGGCGTTCTAGAACGCCTATTCACACTGTCTACTTTCTCTCCTTCCTCTACCGCATGCAAGTCTAAGCCAAGTTGTCGTTCGAGGAATGGCTCGGGGTTTTCATGCCTAAGCCATCCCCTTTTTCATGTTACTGAACAGGACTACTAAAGACAAGAGGAGGCAAGGAAGATCTCATATTGTCTGCATCCAAGGTCAGATGCATTTTGGCATTCCAGTGTTCATAGGGTAGCGAAGTGACACAAATCGCTAGATTTCTGGTTGCCTTGCTTGTAGTAAAAGCTGTTGAATCAGTGTTGACTTGATCCGTGCCGGGGGTAATAAACCGACATCGCAAAGAGCCATTTTCATACATTCATTGATGAACGGTGAAGATGTGCTTCAAAAAACCTGAACGTAGTACCTCATGTTTTAATTACATGTACTCCAAAGTCACCCACCCGCTATTATTCGGTGAATTTCTACCGTACAATCTGCGTTCATATATACTTGTGTACATCCTTACAACCGGTAATGAACTAAAGACCAGACTAGTTTACAGGGGCGTGCTCCAATCCACGCAGAGAAATGCTGGCTCTGACTGCCGAGCCAGAACCAACGTCGAAGTTGTCCGCCTTCACCATGCCCGGAGCCTCAAGTATATCAGAGAAGGGGATTTCAACCGCCCCGGCCTCGTCAGTCTTGTTCATCAGCGCGATCTTGAAGCTCGACGCATCATTAATCATGGCCTGCGTCACAGGAATCTTGAAGGCCGTATCGAACGTCGGGTTGAAGATGTCCATGCCCGGGCTGTACGTCTTGGCAGGTGTGCTGAACTCAGTCGCTCCCCACGTCACCTTGACGCTGGGGTTCAGCTCGTCGCGGTTGCCCTGGAGTCCGAGGGCGCTGGCGACGAGAATCGTAGCGAGTCCGCAGATCTGGCCCTCGCCCTGGTTTTCGGCAGCTGTCAGAGCGCCGACGTCAGGAACAAAGTTGAAGAATTGCGCGTGCAGCGTGACCTTGGCGTCGGTGGCCTCGCCATTGTGAGTGAGATCCAGCTCGTGGGTGCCGCCGTTCAAAAGGATGTCCTTGACGGTTGTGCTTGCGATGCCGATGTCGTCGTCTCCAACGAGGTCATCGTCATCCACGTCGACGGCGATAATTTGCTCAAAGTCCGTGATGAGGAAGTCGTGCGTCTCGTTCCAGACCGGGTCGTGATCGTTCTTCTTAACGGACGTGCGCCACATTTCCTCGGCACCGACGGTGACGCTACAGAAACAGTCGGGGATGTCTTTGATGATCTTGTTGAGAAGTCTCTTGGCACCGCTCTTCTTCGGGCCACTGATGCCAGTCGCCTTTTCGACGGTCAGGCGGAGGACGCCGAGATGGGGCTGGTACGCCTTGAACCAGTCGTTGTTGGCATCGAGCTTGACGAGGTAGCGGTTAGGGAGGACGGCCATGGAGGAGACAATGCCGAGAATAACCTTGCGGACGGCTTTCTCGATCAGGAAGCAGTCGGCAATGTTGGCGGCGTTGGTGAAGTCAAGCTTCAGAGTTGGCGGGTTGATGAAGGCAACCTGTGCTGCTCCGATCTGGTTGCATGTTAGTCTCTAATCCTCATTTACTACAAAATCAACGGCTCGTACCAGGGGGATAATGTCCGTCAGGGGGCAGAGCAAGATAGACAGCCTGCCCTTGAGCCGAACATGTTCAATTCCCTACGGAAGTTTGTAAGTAGACGGTTTGGTTCAGGTACTGTGGGACGAATTACCAGCTTAGGGACCATCTTTCCCTCCAGCTCAATGTCGCACGTACCCTGCCAGTCCAGGTCCATGTCGAGCTTGATACCATCATGGTCGGTCTTGTGAACATCCACCGCAGAAAATCGGAAGGGGACGTGTCCGAGGTCGATCTTCACGAAACGCAGGGAAGCTAGAGGCCCAGGAAGGAGAGTTGCGAACATGGGCTCGACAATCTCCTTGGTCATTCTGCCGGCGGCAATGTTGATATGAGGCCATAACTGAACGACGATGTCGTTGAGGAAGCCTGCTTAATTGTTAGCGGTGCTCGAGTCATTCATCTCGAAATGAGATCCGGGAACAGATGATTTTCTCACCTGCCGATTCGGAGCCACCCGACGCAGTCAGCTTGTCTACAAGTGTCGCCGCCATGATGAATAGAGTCAAGGGACTTTGCTGTTGATTGCACGTCAACGGATGAGACTCAGGCTGGAGATGTCAAGACTGAGAGGGATATATATGTATAGAAGGATGTAATGTCGCAAAGATAGTGGGTCTGGCAGATATTAAGAAGAACCGCGAGAGGAATCGCGATCTGGGAATCTCTTGGAATCCAACACTGAGGAGGAGAGAGCGTGTTTTTGATGCCAAGTGCTCGCGGGGGTTCGTCGTGCCTTGGCAGAGGGATTCAATTGACGTCACTTGGCAAACAGCGAATCCGCGTTACCCCCCCTGTGCCTCCCTGTGCCCCCTTTGCGGCCAAAACTCCCATTGGGAGGGGAACCTGGGGCCTGGTTTGAGGCGGCGGGAGACACAAACATTTGGGGTTCGGACTCCAATGAGCGACAGCGAAGGGCGCCGCGGATTCGCTGATATGCTCAAAACAAGTTTGCGGTGATACACGACGACGTAGCCTAAATTGCAGCACCAGTTTCGGTTAACTGCGGCCCGCCCTTGGCCACTTAGCCCCTACCACGTAGATTGTTGTAGTTTCAGCCGCTGACACACCGCTTGTTGACCCTCTCTTCCAACGACGAGGCCCTGTCAGCCCGCCAAGACCAGTGACAGCTAGTGCATCGGTCTGCAACAGACAGCTGTCTCGCCGCGGCGCCGCTGTCGTATGATGAGCGCGGACAGAGGAGAATATTCATCTATAGCCAGCATGTGAGAGGGCGCACCAAATAGTCCTTCAACGTGTTTCGATTCCCGAATCAGGGACAGACAGAACACACCGCAACCATCAAAAACAGCGCACGAAATACGTGACCCCGCGGATAAGAGCGGAGAGTGTGGGCGTTCCCCGCCTTCGTGAACAAGAACTCCACATGTCCCTCCTGAAGAATGAGTCCATCTTCAGCTGCCATCGCCCCGGTAGCGCATTACAAGCCTGGTCGTGCTGAAAGACGAACCCACAGTCAGCCCGTTGCGGACTTGTGGTGGCAATTCGCCCCTCCTTTGATGTGCTCAGGCGCAGTTCTGGCCACGCAACGGAACCAATGATAAGGATGCTCCTTCAAGTGTTATGTCTGAGCGTATTGCGAACAGCCGCCCCTGCACGTGGCGCTGCATAGACAAGAGTCTCTATTCTCTCGCAAGTCCATCTGAGAAAATGAAATTCAGAACGATGTATCAATACATACTGAACAGTGTTGATTTTTAGCCAGCTTCACAAAGTTGTATGTGGACTTGAACAAAGTAGTGGCAAGACAAAAGAATTACATGGTCACAGTAATGAAAGTTTCGAGGTGAATGCTGGCGGTTGACAATTGGTACATTGAATACCACCTAAAGTGTATGATAGGAAGGCTCTTGAGATGACAGAGATAATAGTCCACAGTATGTCGGAGAATTAGTCAGTCCAACAAAGGAATATTCAGTGACAGACAGTGTCTACTGGCGCAGGATCCAATCGCTAGTCAGCACAATTCCCCAATTGCCAGGCTTGCACTGCCGGACTCAACGACGTTGATTAATGCCTACCTTTTACATTCAATTTCGTGCATATTTCTCTGTTCTTCAGACTCGACATTCTTGTTGACGGCTGTTTCCAAAATCAGTTCTTTGTCAGACGTTTACCTGTAGTTCACAACCTCATAGGCAGGCAGCTTACCTACATGTAAGTTCCCAGATAGGCGTCCTGGTCACAGCTACAAAGACAGCGTTACAATCCGGCCGTCCAATGGCTCGTTACCACCTTGTTCGAATGATGATTTATATCCTTCTTGCATGGTTTCACCGGCCCCAACGAGTAAATTGAAGCTATGCCTGGCACATCGCATCTGCTCCATACTGTGACTAAACCCGTGCTTGGCTCGCCCCGCTTCCCCGGACTGACAGACGACTTGGGACGGCAGGATATCCGGCCGAACTCGCCGAGGAAGCGGGCCGTGGGGACCGCAAAGGTCGACCTCCGTGCTCCCGTCTTACCTCCGACAACTGAGACAAGTGGTTTGGACGCGGCCGGACTGTTGGTTGTGTCAATATCAGATCAGACTCCACATGACGTATACATGATGACTACTCATGACAACATAGGCGCAGTTACGCTACCAACACCCTCGTACAACTGAAGCAGGCAAACTGAACCGTCTTCTAGCACCAATTGTCAATCCTGTTGAAACACCATCACTTCTCCCGACTGTCGCCATCTCAATATGTCCGGATCAGCATCCAACAATTCCGCCAGCGAGCACGGCCAGACACAGTAGGCATTGTCCAACACTCACCGCGAGCTATGGCTGACTTGACGCAAGGAATTTTCTCGATGAAACAAAAGATACACACGGATCAACCGCAGCGGACCGCAACGTCGGGGAGACCATTGACGCCGCAAAGTCCAAAGGCGGTATCTCGTTGCGCGTCGACGATATACTGAACAAGACGTCCGCCACCGGCAGCGGCGGGGCGGCCGGCGCGGAGAGCAAGAGCGCGTCAGCGACGGAGCGGGGGTTCCGGGTCGGAGAGGAGGCGGATATGCACGACTTGGCGAGCAGCAAGCAGCCTTGAGACAAAGAGTTGCGGCGGCAGATCACATGATATGCCGTGTTTTTGTACGAGAACAGTAGCAAAATAATTCCTTGAAAATGAAGAGACCACGCCCAGAGTTCCGTGAACTAGGTAGAGTGGTCTGCAGTTAGCTGACAACTGACAGCTGGAGGACGAATGCGTTGGGGCTGGGAGTGCCAAGAAACCCGCCCCTCGCCACGGGGCAGGACAATATCCGGACCATGGACAATCGGCCCTGGTGGAGAACATCTTCATCCTCGATCGCGACAAGCCCGCCTGCCTGTACGCCCGTCGCCTGAAACTCCCGCCAGCACCAGCCCGCGCGATTTGTGGGCTGGAGTTTTTCCATCTTGGCCGGCGAGTCTTGGGACGCGCTCTTCCACCATTGAGAATTATCCCCAGATTCTCGGCCGGCCTTGGCCGCTCACCTTTTCCCGGGCACGAGCCCCGCCGACTGCGATTGTAAGCGACGAGCCAAGATCAAAAGCCAATAAATGCCAACGCTCGGCCCTACGCGTCGACTCGACAGCTCGTCCCCTCGTGTCCCGCGTCCGCCCAAAAATCTCCAGTTGCCCAGCTTCCCCAACTGCTCTTGGCCCTCGCCCAGGTTCTCTTGGGCTCCTTGGCCTCACCTATCGCCTGCATCTCCAGACTGTCTCCGCCTTTTGTCCCAGGCGCCGCCAGCAGCATGGCATCGGATATGCGGAGAACCCAGGTTCATAAACCACCATGATCGGAAGGGTCGCGCGGCGACTATAAAAACTCGAACCCGTCAATCCTACCCTGAATTGTCGCCTCTTGTCTGACAGACTTTTCGCTCCCAGACTCTCTTCTGGGGTACTTTGAGGATTCAGAAACAGCGCGTCCGAGAAATCAGTCGTTCTCAATTTCCGGTCGCGACGACACGATTGCCTCCCGACCCGCCATCATGGGCACCTCTCTTATTCAAAAGATTGTCAAGAATGACGCCATGAAACAGGATCCCCCGGAAATCTACGGATGGCGGGTCTACGCGCTCGCCTGCTCCGCCTGCTTCGGCGGTCTCATTTTTGGTATCGACACCGGTGTTATCGGCGGTGTTCTCCGTATGAAAGAGTTCCGCGAGTATGTTACCGTGTCGATGAATATCTGGGAGCGCCTTCGTTCATCAGCTAACACCGTCTTTTCTTTCCGCAGGCTCTACAACCTCGAAAACATGTCTGACGTCGAGGCCGCCAACCTCAGCGCCAACATCGTCTCTACTCTCCAGGCTGGATGTTTCGTCGGTGCTCTCCTGGCTGCCCAGGCGGCCGATAGATTCGGTCGTCGTCCCGTTCTCATCTGGGCCGCCGGTGGTATCTCCGTCATTGGTGTTGTTCTTCAAGCTGCTGCTTCTGGTCACTTGGAGGCCATGTACATCGGCAGGTAAGATTATGTCCCCCCAGCCTTCACGCTTGCCCAAGTCCCGTGTTGCGATTGAAGGCCCCGAAAGCTGACATCAAGTGGCGCAGATTCGTCTCTGGATTCGGAACTGGTTTCGCTTCAATGGTCAACCCTCTCTATGTCGCTGAAAATGCCCCTCGAGCCATTCGCGGCGGTCTAACCGGCATCTATCAACTCTTTATCGTGACTGGTATATTCGTAGCTTACTGGGCAAACTGTAAGTCAAAACCGACACCCGATCGAACCTTGTGCAACGCTGACGCATGAAATAGATGGCTGTCTTCAACACGTCACCGGTACAGCTCGCTACATGATTCCCCTCGTCATCCAGGGTCTCCCTCCCGTCTTGCTCATGATCTCCATGTTCCTGTGCAACGAGTCGCCCCGCCACCTGGCCAAGCAAGATAAATGGGAGGAGGCACTCAATGTTCTGTCTAGAGTCCGCGCCCTGCCTCCCGACCATCCCTACGTCGCTGCCGAGTTCGCCGATATCAGAACCGCCATCGAGGAAGAGAATGCCATTCTTGACGGCGCTAGCTGGATGAGTTTGCAAAAGGAGATGTGGCTCATTCCTTCAAACCGCAAGCGCGCCATCATCTCTATCCTGCTCATGTTCTTCCAACAAATGACTGGTGAGTGACCTCCTTACCGCCTCGCACCTTTGTTCATGAGCTAACATCTGTTCCAGGAACCAACGCCATCAACTACTACGCCCCCAAGATTTTCTCCACCCTCGGCGTCGTGGGCACCGAGAACGAGCTCTTCGCCACCGGCATCTACGGTCTCGTCAAGCTCATCGCGGTCCTCGTCTTCCTCATCTTCGTCGCCGACTCCCTCGGCCGCCGCAAGTCCCTCATGTGGACGGGCATCGGCCAGGGCTCGACCATGCTGTACATCGGCATCTTCATCGCCGTGGCCAAGCCCCAGGAGCAGGAGAGCGGCCAGGTGACGGCCGCCGGCTACATCGCGCTCATCTGCGTCTTTTTGTTCGCCTGCATGTTCCAGTTCGGCTGGGGACCCTGCTGCTGGATCTACGTCTCCGAGATCGCCACCACGCGTCTGCGCGCCACCAACGTCTCCTTCGCCGCCGCGACGCAGTGGCTGTTCAACTTTGTCATCTCGCGCGCCGTGCCGCCCATGCTCGAGACCATGGGCCCCGGCGGCTACGGCACGTACATCTTCTTCTGCGCCTGGTGCTTCGCCATGTCCGTCTTTGTCTGGTTCTTCATCCCCGAGACCAAGGGTCTTTCGCTCGAGGCCATGAACGAGCTGTTTGGCTTCCAGGACGATATCCAGGGCAAGCGCGCCGACCTGGAGAACTCTTCCATTAACCAGGACAAGAAGCACGGTAATGTTACTCAGCTCGAGGATACCAGCCCTGTTCCCGCAAAGAACTAGACGTTGTGCCTGTGAAATCAAGGGGGAGGTCTGATGGTAGGAGGGAAACGCGAATTAGCTGGAGATTCTTCGACCTCGTCGTCTTTGTCAGATGAGTTCACCAGATTAGGATACCTGCACGTATGAAATCGAACTTCGGGCTGCCAAGGCCCTGAAAGTCCATCATCATCATCCTAAAGCCACTGTTAACTTGTGATGCTAAAACTGAAGTAGTCTGACTGACCTTGCAGACAGCACACTTGTTGCTCAACAGAAGACGCCTCATCCACAACAGAGAACAGACCGCACATCGGACTAGGGTGCATCGTGTCCGATAAGTCCGTCAACGTCATCCGCCCCCACAGAGATACCGGGCCCGGAGAATTCCCAACCACCTGGCGCGAAGCCCCCCGCTACCCCGCGCCAGCTCGCGCCATCCGGGCAGCGCCCGATGCTCGCCCGCCTTAAACCAGGTCTGCAGCCGGCTGATGGGATCCGCATGGATGCTGATACCAGGACAGAACGAGATAAGATGCTGCAGAAACCCCCAAAGTAATATGTATTGAATACGCCAAGACGTGGACATCGTGCAGACGAATCCCGTTCTTTCGCCTTGCCAAGCTCCGACGCTCCGGCGTATCGACACCGCCAACTTGACCGTCGGCGACAGAGGCCGAGATAAGGCGGTGGAGCCGTGGCCGGGACTTGGGCTGCGGGGGTTCAGCGTTCGTCTTGGAGGCGTCGGATCACATACACGACGCGCAGAGCAGCCGATCGCTTGGGTTTTCCTCAAGAGAATCTGCTATCGTATATCTAGTAGTCACAGAAATGATACAACGGAAATCATGACAGGGGACTTAGCGTCTATTTTGAGTGACAGTGTATAAAAAGCCATCTTGTCCAGGAGAGAGCCAGGTTGCTTCCCGACTTCACCCCAAGTTGCCCTTGTCTACAAGTGTTGATATCCTCCAGCTGTCAGGATGCTTCCCCGGTTCATCGCCGCCGCGCTGGCCTTGGCCACAGCCACGTCCGCCTCTCCCATCGCCCGGTCCACCAACGAGACCGCAAACGACTCGGACCTGGACTGGATCTCGACGGACTCTTCCCTGCCCAAGGTCGTGTAAGTCACCAGCCGAGACGCATGATCATAACTACGAGCTAACACCCCGTCCCAGAATCTACAGCGCCGGCGGCACCATCCTCTCAGCCTCCAACTACAGTCGCCTCGACAACATCGCCTACGGCTCGGGCGCCGCGCCCACCCCGGAGGACCTGATCGGCAACGTCTCCGAGGTGCTCAGCGTCGCCCAGCTCGCCGTCGTCCGGTTCCCCGTCTCGGGCGGCAGCTCGGGCCTCAACTCGTCGCTGTACCTCAACATCAGCCAGCACGCCAACCGGCAGCTCTGCGCCGAGGGCAGCGACATTGCCGGCGCCATCATGTTCCACGGCACCAACACCCTGGAGGAGACGGTGAGTTCGAGCCGGCGTCCACGACAAGGATGATGGAGAGAGAGAGAGAGCAAGGTGACTGACGCGGACGCTAGGCTTTCGGGGTGGATCTGACCTTCAACTGCTCCAAGCCCTTCATCGCCACCGGCGCCATGCGGCCCGATACCTACGTCTCGCCGGACGGCCGCGCCAACTTCTACCAGGCTGTGGCCGCCGCCGCGTCGCCGTCTTCGCGGAACCGGGGCGGACTGATTGCCTTCAACGACAGGTAAGGCGTGCGGCCCCCCTTTTGAGATGTGCTTCGCTGACTTTCGATGCCAGAATCACCTCCATCTTCTACTCGACCAAGCTCAACGCCAACACCCCCGACACGTTCAAGGCCCTCGAGCAAGGTAACCTCGGCGCCTTTTTGGCTGGGCAGCCGTATTACTTCTTCGACGCGGCTTTTCCGACGGGACGACCCTACTTTGACGTGAGCAACACGACGGAGCTGCCGGCTGTCATCATTGTTTACGGCCATCGTGAGTTACGATGCTCTTTTCTGCTTCACGCAGTCGACTGACCAGACGCAGAGGGCTTCGATGCTTCCCTGATGTATGCCGCTGTGGAGAACGGGGCAAAGTAAGACACGCCACGTACGCGACGATGAGCAGAGACGCTGACTTGTCTTAGGGGCCTGGTGATCATGGGACCCGGCGCCGCCTCCGTGAGCCCCAGCGCCAGAGCCGCGGCATCCGACCTCTTCGAGCAGGGTATCCCTACCGTGGCCGTCGCCCGGCCGGTCACCGGCTCTGGTGTTCCCAGTCCTACTCCCGGCCCACTGTACGTTTCCCCCCTCCCCTTCCTTGCTCGGTGACCTGGCTGACTGGAGTCTTAGCATTTTCTCGAGCTACGTTGGCGGTGAGCAAGCCCGCATCATGCTCCAGCTGGCCATCACCGCCGGGTACGACCTCGAGCAGATCCGGGATCTGTTCGAGAGCCCTCTGAGGGATGCCGTCTACGCGCCGCCTGCGAACCAGAAGATTTACTATCCTTCCTGATGGATGTGGATTACGATGTAATGAAAGGGATGAATTATTTATGAAGAAAGGGCTTAAGGGTTTGACTAGCATATCGAAAGAACCCCAGAGCCTCTATAGTAATACAATCATGCGATAAAAGTGGCTGAGTGAATACACGCTTGACAAAATCGAAGTTGGGATGAAGATCCGTTCACGCTACATGGGACTTTCGTCTGGATGTTGTTGGCAGCAGTTGTCCGGAAGCAGCATCTAGCCCAAGTGATAGAAGTCTAAGAGGGAGGTCAGGATGTGCGATCGAAATCAATCATCAGGTACATAGCCATCGTCATATGTACATAATATATGCTTTGTGCTTTTTACTTAGGCGCCTTGGTCTTCAACCATCGACATGATCCAAAATTTGGTCGCCCTTGGGGGGAATTTTTCCTCTTTTGGGAGATATACGAGGTGCCAGACCAGGCGACGTCGCTCGCTCTTGGTCGGCGTCATCTCGGGGGAGCGGCCGGTCTTACCTCGCGGGCCTGCTCAGGAGAGGCTCTTGGTCGTCGCCCTCGTGCTCCTGCTGCTTGGCCTTCTTGGCGAAAGGCCAGTAGCCCTTTTCGTTGCAGATCATAGCGAAGAAGCCCGTGGCGACGGCGACCCAGTACAGGTTGTAGGAGATGACGGAGCCGACGGTGGCGGAGTTTTGCCAGCCGAGGACAGCGTTGAAGATGCCCCAGAAGCCGCCACCGTTGAGGTCGGGGTTGCAGCACTGCGGTGTGTCAGTTTCGTCTTCGGGAAAGTCGTCGAGCGGGGAGGTCTTACGTTTACGTGCCATACGCTTCTGCGAATGTCGTAGGAGCCAGGGCCGGAGCCGAGTTCGGCGGCGTCACCTCCGACAATTTTGTTCCACTGCGACGGATGTCAGATCATGTTCAACGGAAGGGTGGCGACCACAGACCTCGTTCTGCTCGAAATGCCAGACGCCCTTGGAAAACAGGCCGGCGGCAATGAGGTACAAGAAGCAGGTAGAAACAATCAGGAACAGCTGAATGGGCGCCGTCTTGGAGCCCCTAGACGCATCGTTAGCACGGGGAAGACAAGGCGGTTTGCAGCTACACTCACTTGTAGATGAAGTAACCGACAACAGCACCGAGGGCGAGACCCAGCACCGACGACAGAGCAATGGCAGCAGACGAGATGCTCACGCCGACACCGGCGATGAACAAGACACCCTCGAAGCCCTCGCGCAGGACGGTGATGAAGGGCAGCAGGAACAGGGCGTACTTCTCGCCGAGGTACTTGATGCGGTCGCGGAAGGGGCCGTCGTGGCTCTCACTGGCGTTGAGGGCCTTGGAGAGCTTCGCGCGCCACTTGTCCTGCAGCTTGGTGACGCGCAGCAGCACGGCGCCCATGGCGGTGATGATGAGCGAGGCGCCAAGCGAGAAGACGCCCTCCCAGATGCTCTCGGCGGCGGCGAACTGCTCGGCGCCGAGGCTGTGGATGCCGCTGATGATGGCGATGGCGATGAGGACGCAGGTCAGGAGGCCGGCGACGGTGCCGAGCCAGACCTGCTGGACCATTTTCTGGTGCAGCACGGGGTCATCCTGGGTCGCGAGGGTGCGCTTGATGAAGGCGAGGAGCACCGAGACGATGATGGCGGTCTCGAGGGACTCGCGGAAGGTGATGAAGAAGACTGGCGTCGGGTTAGCACGCGAATGCAAATGAAGCGCATCTCACGGGGCGGCGTACTGGGGAGTGAGAAGAGGTCCTCCATCGTGGGTGTCGTCGCGATATGCTCTGCGGCAGAGGCTGAAGATTGCGGGTGGTGGTGAGTGGCGACCGGGGGGGGCTGCGAAAATAGGGAGGAAACGGCCCAATCAGGCGCGGCTGGGCATCGGCTGAGATGGCTCGAATTTAAGCGGAAGGGGGAAAGACTACGGCGCAGAGTCTGGAAGCATCGCACGCGGCTCCAGAGCACGGCGGCGGGAGATCGAGGGGGAAAAGGGCGACTGTCGCGGCGGGCGGAGATGCGACGTCGGCCGGGGCGGCTCGTAGGACTGGACTGGTGGTGGTGGATTCGGAGTCCCGAGGGAGGGAAGATGGATGGATCATCAAAGTGTCGTGTGACTGCGACGGTGACGGCGTATGGCGCGGAGACGGAAGGTTTTTTTTTTTTTTTTTGGTCTTTTCTTTATTTCCCCGATCGCAGCAGCGCCTTTTTTTTCGCCAGCGATGTCGGCTAGCGGGGCTCCCACCTGAAGGAAGACAAGGACAGCGCTGGCAGCCAGTGACAGGCTGTCCCGGGCCCGCGCGACGTGTTTGATTTTCAGGCGGCGGATCAGATAAGCCCCCACCAGAGTGGAAACTTTTGCCTGCGGCTTTTCCTTATCAGATCGCCAAGACGCAGGCAATTTTGCCATCAGCCGACCTTTTTTCACGTGTGTCTCGCTTCCGACTTCCCCCCCTTTCAGGCTGGCTGCCCCCCGTCTGACCCTTCCTGCGCGTGCGCGTGTGTCCATTGGTAGCGGCATGTTCTCCGCGCTCGGCCCGGTTTATCGAAGCTTTGCGGAACTGGGAGGCGGTTTGAAATAGCGATCTCAACACTCTGGTCGACGACCGTCTGGCTGGATGCGACAGCGACAGGAATTCGACCAAGAGAGGCACGTCGCAAGGGAGAACTGGCAGACTGGCAGCCGAGGTTAATTATTGCGTCGACAACTCGGCAGACGAGCCCATCGCATTATCGTTGTCGTCATCATCATCTCCATCATCATCCACACCACGGCCGCCATGGCCTTCTCATCCCCCAGCGCGGCCTTCGTGGCCCTGATGCTGCTCTTCACGGCGCCCGCGCTGGCAAAGACCATCACCCTCGACTGGAACATCACATGGGTCTTTTCCAACCCGGACGGCAACTTCAAGAAGCCCACCATCGGCGTCAACGGCCAGTGGCCGCTGCCCCTCATTGAGGCCACTGTCGGCGACAGGCTCGTCCTCAACGTCAACAACCAGCTGGGCACCGAGAGCACCAGCGTTCACTTCCACGGCCTGTTCCAGAATGGAACAAACCACATGGACGGCGCTGTCGGAATCACCCAGTGCGCCATCCCGCCCGGAAAGTCGTTTACGTATGATTTCAAGGTGAGTTGTGCACCCTGTGCCAACAGCCAAGAGACTGCCGTGCTCATGCAACCTTTTGCTTGTAGTTTGATCAATCCGGCACATACTGGTACCACGCCCACAACGACGGCCAGTACCCCGAGGGTCTCCGCGGTCCTCTCGTTATTCACGACCCCAAGGGTCCTTATGAGGGCAAGTACGATGAAGAGCTCGTCATCACTTTCTCGGATTGGTACCACCAGTCGACGAGATACCTCATCAAGGAGCTGATCAACGTCGAGAACCCTACCGGCGCTGAGCCGGTCCCCAACTCGGCGCTCATGAATGACACGCAGAATCTCAAGGTCAACGTCCAGCCCGGAAAGACCTACCTCATTCGCATGGTCAACATTGGCGCGTTTGCATCCCAGTACATCTGGTTCGAGGGCCACCATATGCGTGTTGTCGAGGTCGACGGCGTCTGGACTGAGGAGGCCGACGCCGACATGCTGTACATCACGCCGGCACAGCGCTACAGCGTGCTCCTGACCACCAAGAAGGATGCTTCTCAAAACTTTGCCATCGTCGGTGCCATGGACGAGGAGTTGTTTGATGTCATCCCTGACGGCCTCAACTCCAACGTCACTGGCTGGCTTGTGTACAATGAGGAGAAGCCCCTGCCAGAGCCCGCCGCCGTCGACGAGTTTGACTCGTTTGATGACTTTGACCTGGTTCCCTACGACCGCAGGGAGCTCTACGACAAGGTCGACTACTCGTTCAGCTTCACCGTCAAGATGGACAACTTGGCGGATGGCGCCAACTAGTAGGTTTGGCATTGATCTCCCTAAAGTGTTGTGACTAACGGAGCAAAGTGCCTTTTTCAACGACCAGACTTATGTCGCCCCCAAGGTGCCCTCCCTGTACACCGCCCTGACCGTCGGGGAAAAGTACGCCGCGAACCCCCGCGTCTACGGCACCAACACCATCTCCCACGTCCTCAAGCACAACGACGTGGTCGAGATCGTGCTCAACAACGAGGACGACGGCAAGCACCCGTTCCACCTCCACGGCCACCAGTTCCAGGTCGTCCACCGCTCCGACGAGGACGCCGGCGCCTTTTCCAACGCGTCGGACGTCACCTTCCCGCGGCACCCGATGCGCCGCGACACACTCGTCGTCGAGGGCAATGGCAACTTTGTGATCCGCTTCAAGGCCAACAACCCGGGTGTGTGGCTCTTCCACTGCCACATCGAGTGGCACATGGACCAGGGCCTGGTCGCCACCATCATCGAGGCGCCCGAGGCCCTCCAGGGGCTCCGCATCCCTGAGGGACACCTGGAGGCGTGCCGCGCGGGTGGGGTCCCGACAGAGGGCAACGCCGCGGGCAACACCAAGGACGTGCTGGACCTGTCGGGCGAGAACAGGCCCGTCGGGCCCCTGCCTGAAGGATTCACCGCCAAGGGCTACGTTGCCATGTTTTTCAGCTGTGTGGCTGCCTTCCTGGGCCTGGCCGTCATTTCATGGTGAGCCTTTTTTTCTCTCTTGTGTCCCCGTTTGGTTTTCGTCCGTGTTTTATGGGGAGGCTGGCTAACATGGGACACACACAGGTACGGTGCCATGGACTCTGATAAGAAGGACGTCGAGGACGAGTCCGCTTCTGAGTCACGGGACAGAGACGAATGAGTGTGGCGCGGACGAGATTTTTCAATATTTAGAAAAAATGATACCACTAGTGCAATGTCCTGCATATAGAACAAATTAGCGGAACCTTTCTGTCGGGATGTTTGTCAGCCATATCTTTCAGTGTACTGTTACGATTGTAAGGGGCGGCACGGGTGTGGACAAAGCATCGCCAACTCCGACGGGAAATACGAGCAAGATGCTAAGTCCGAGCGAGCCTCGTTGCCGATGTTTACGTGAACGTATCAATACGAGACGCTGCCTTGATATTATCGAGTCAAGCAGGGTTAGGCACCGAGGCTCCAATCAGAATCATCAAACAGTTAAACAAAAAACACGGACAGTCAAACTGCCCTTTGCATTATCAAATCAAGGACAGTCAACTGCGTGCTTTACATTCAAACATCAGTGATGGCCAAAATCAGCATCGAGACTCAAATCACATTGATCGGAAAAAACATGGAGGTCAAACATAAACTCATTGCTATACTAAGAACTGGATATCATCTCGTCGCACATAACACATTATCCAACCCAACCCCCGTAAATCCAATCCTCCCCATCCATCCCCCCTTTTCCTTCATACCCATCATCCTGCACTATGTACTATGCCGTAACATTCATTCTCCGAGACATGTTTTGCTTCCCTCACGGGAGGTTGTTCATCTGGACGCTGTTCTGCGAAGTAGAGTCCTTACCGGCCGTCCAGTGCTCGGACCGCCTCGCGTTCTCCTCCATGCGGGCCAGGCGCGAGTTGCGCTTCTTCTGCTGGCTGCGGCGGTAGAGGAACAGAGCGGCGCCGACGAGCAGACCGACGCCCGCGACGGCGCCGATGACGATACCGGCGATGGCGCCGCCCGAGAGGCCCTTACTGCCGCTCCCGGAGGAGCCGCTGCCGCTGTTGGAGGGGGAGTTGGTGGAGGAGGCCGAGGGCGAGGCGGTGGCGGCGATGTCGTCCTCGCCGGGCTCGGTGGCGTTGAAGCAGGGGATGCGGGTGTTGAAGTTGGCGGCCTCGACGTAGGTGATGTCGGCGCAGGCGTAGAAGGTCTGGTTGTGGGGGGCGTCCCAGTCGGCGCGGTAGATGATTTGCAGCGTCGCGTTGCCGCCGGCCCTGACCGAGTTGGGCGGGTTGGGGATGTCGACGCAGGTGTGGCCGGGGTTCAGGTCCGCGACGCTCTGCTCCTCGATGATGGTGGAGAAGTCGCTGTTGGCCTTGGGGTCTGGGAGTTTTCTCTCAGTCTCTGGATGTTTGTCAAGTTGATTTTGGGTGTGTGGCTTAGCTTACCGTTCTGGTAGGAGATGGAGATCTTGGTGTTGTAGTAGTCGTCCTGGGCGACGAGGGCAACCTTGCCGTTGACTGTTTGACTCCAAGTTAGACTTGCACGGACGTTCTGATTTTGGTTCAAAGTCTTGTGGTTTCAACTCACCGATGGGGAACTCGGTCCTGTTGGCAACGCCAGACTTGGAGCCGCAAGGGGCCTGGTTGTCCATGTCACCGCTCCATACTCTGTCGGCGGGCCACATGAAGGCGGCGGGTCCTGGAATCGAACATGTCAGTCTCGGTCGTGGCTTCACCGGTTGCCGCGTCCCTGCTCACCCATCTCATCGTCCTGCTTGGAGTGCTGGGCCACGGCCACAGACGCCAGGCCCAGGGCCAGCACGGTCTTCAGCGATGAGTACTGCATGATGCCGGTAGGTATTCTGGGAGGAGTAAAGAAAGCTTGATGTCGGATAGTCGGCAGGACCAAGAACAGGAGGAAGCACAGCCGCAGCTCAGACCGACGCAGGGGCAGATGAGGCAGTAGATGGAAATTAAGAATTAAGGGGTGTGCATCCTGGGAACACGAACCGAAAGGCGGCAACGACGGTCAAGTTATACTACTACGGCTGCATACCTAGTAGCAAAGTCTTTTACCCACCTTCGTCTTAAAGCCCTCACAAAAATCGTGTACATCCGGGCCTGCATGTGCATGTACGTCCCCGCGCGCCCATGGCAGGCCAACCTAGAACCAACCACGACGGAGAGAGAGACGTTGCTCCAAAAACGGCGAGTGAGGGAAAATTTGCGAGCGAGGGACACACACACACACACACACAAACAGCCGGTCACACACTGCGACAGAGATAGTGCGGGCCAGAACATGGGCTCGTTGGCCCAGGCGGCCGAATCCCGTTGGGCGACGCATGGTCGGGGTGGTGGTGCATGTGGCGACGGGAGTCTTGGAAAGTCTTGGAAAGTACCATCAGGTTCATCTGGTTTGCATGCGGCATCACAAGAACCCCAGTTGGGCCCAGGAACTTTGGCATCGGAGAGGCCAGATGAGGAGCGAGTGTATATTGCAGCGCAGTCATGTGCAAAAGTACGTACACTCCGGACGGTCGGATAAGGACCGCTTGGCAAGCGCGCAGGTTGCAGAGCAGCGTAGGAGAGAGGCGCCGGGGTACGGAGTACTTGACTAAGACACGACAGAATGTGTGCAATCAAGGTCCAGGTCGAGGCGTGACTCCGAGTGGTGAGATGGCAGCACTCGAAGAGGGGAACGAGGGAAAAAACCTTTGCCAGGCGCAGTTTATCAGATCCCTTTGTCCAATGGCACGGCGCCATTCGGCCCACCGGGCGTCTTGGCGGCAGCGCCAATATGCCCAAACAGGCAACGTCCGAACGGTGCTGCACCTGCCGCCGCTGGAGGTGGGCTCCTGCCATGACTGATGTGATTGATAAGATTAGATGCATCATAAGATCCTCCCACTTTCTCTCTCTCTCTCTCTCTCTCTCTCTCGTACCTTAAAAACCCAATTTCCCCACCCGCAGGGATCACGACTTCCACCAGGCCCACGCCCGGTCCAGCCAGTCCGAGTCCGACCTCGCCCGCTCGCGCACTTGCAGCAGCAGGGTCCCTCCCGCCGAACAAGCGCCCCCCTCACGCCACGGACAGTCATCGTCCAGATCCATGGCACAGCGACCCCGGTCCCTGCGCGCTGAAGGCCGACGATATCGGTGAGCTCCAGACACACGCGCCGGCCAGAAGAGCCCTTTTCGGGAAGGCGAGAGGCACCCTCGGCCGGCCAACCGCATGTTTTCAGCCCTCGGCATCAGGTCACCGTTTCCCGACAGGCGGACGCGGTGGGGAGGGGCGAGGGCGGCCGTACAGGAACGGTAAATCCATCCAGCCAATATATCGCACGCTTGTATCTGTGTGTGTCGATGGTCTATGTGCGCGCGCGGCGCGGGAGCGGAGCGGATTGGACGACGACGTGCCACCGTCCAACGGTCCAACCGCCGTCCAGCCCTCTCTCTGTCAATCTCTTCTCGCTCCCCTCCCTCCCACCAACCGACTCTAGTCATGTCATACAGCCCGAGGTAGCAGCCGTACCATGTGTGTACACTTAGAGTTGCGTTGGTTCGGCGGGTACCTGTGGTGCCAACGCCCCCCCTCTTCGACATGGATCTCGCTCGTCGAATCCTTGATTCTCATCGTTGGTACGAGCTTTTCGGCATCCCGCACCAAATTACGCTGGCGCGAGGCCCACATCCAGTCATGTCGGGTCGGCGATCCGGGGCAAATCCGAGCAACCCAGATCGAAGCTCGAACCTGTCCACAGCCCACTGCCTCTTGGTTCATCAAGCTTCCTTGCCCTGCCTTGCCCTGCCTTGTCTTGCTTGGTCCATGGGACCCGCGGCCAAGGAAAGGGGAGATGCCGCAGACCGCAGCCGGTAACGCCGCTCCCTCCCACTACGCTACGCTACGGATGCACACGCCCTTCTGCGAGTCTAGACTGACGCGTGGTTCCTGGGAAATGCAAAGAAGAAGCCAAGGCGATATGCATATAATACGCTCCGTCCCAGCCTTTCTTCTTTCCCATTGTCCCCTCTTCTCCTCCTCACGCTCGTTCTCAATTCAAGCTGATTGGCACTAAAAGACAAGTCCCCTTCCAGTCCTCCATAGCATCTTTACCCGGCCCTTCTCAAGCTCCGCCTTAACCAGCCACCCCTTAATAGCCTTCAAGATGCGTTCGTTCGTTACCTGCACCGTCCTGGCCTCTGTTGCCTCCCTGGCCGCCGCCAACGTCGTGGCCCGCCACCCTCTCTTCGAGTACCCCGAGGGTGTCCCCGCCGTTGAGAAGCGCCAGGAGCCCGGCACTCCTCGCTACGCCTGCCACGAGAACTGCGGTACGTCTTTGGCGTCTTCACATGCCAATGACATGGACTAACACCGATCCCAGGTCTCCTCATCTCCCTGGGCCGTGAGGACGGCTACTGCACCAACTCGGAGTGGAACACCCGCTACGCCGCCTGCATGGAGTGCGCCAACGAGTTCGGCATCTGGATGTACTACGGCACCGGTGTCACCAGGGTCGCCCAGGCTTGCGGCCTGTCCCCCACCCCCAGCCCCTCCGGCGGCGCCGCCCCTTCCACCACCGCCCCGGCTCCTGCCACCTCCGCGCCCCCGGCCGTCACTACCACCGCTTCCTCCGCCCCGGCCCCGGCCACTACCACCACCGCTGCCGGTGCTGCCACCACCCTGACCACCGCCGCCACCTCTGCCGCCTCCAGCGCCGCCTCCTCCGCCGCCTCCACCCCGGCCGCCGGCTCTTCCTCCGCCACTGCCACCCGCGCCACCTCCATCGGAACCTCCGTCGTCATTGTATGTGTCGCCTGGGCCTGGTCTCTGCTCTGATTTGGGAAATGTAGTGTGTTGTTAACGCCGTCTTTGTGTCCTCTTTTTAGCCCTCCGGAACTCCCACCCCCAGCACCGTCTTCGCCGGCGCCTCCAAGAACACCGGCGTCCTGGGCGCCGTCGGCGTCGTCGGCCTGGTCCTCGCCGCCCTCTAAGCGCGCGCGCGTGTGTGAAACCCAGCCAGCGATTGGAAGCCTGACGAATTGTGTGTACAATACATACACATAAGCGATGATTTTGGAAAATGGGAACAAGAACAAGCGGTAGCTACAAACTTAATATTCACCGGAGATCTGGTTACGTTCATGTGTGTATGATAGCGAGCTTGTTATTATACGATTGGAGATAGTATATACCTAATGAGTCTCCGTCGCGTGCTTGTCCTGCGTGGTTTGTTGCATTGGTGCTTGATAAGTCGTCTCTTGGCGGCGGTACGTACTGTGTTTTGTTTCGCACTTGTTGGTTCGTCCTTCATCTGTATTCGGGAGGTTGGGCGACCCCCGAGCTCAAGGGTATCTTGACTTCCCCTCACCAACGTCTCTTGCAGCTCCATCAGGAATCTGCCCTCACATGAGTATCGTCGTGTATCTATTCAGGCAGATGCTCCCAAATTCAAACAACGTACTACCGCAATGCTGACCAAATGGGCCCGCAAGCTTCACATACCCGGCCAGCAGTCCGACTCAAGCACAGCAGTCCCGGAAGACCGACTCCCAGTGCTTCCCACTCCGCGGCCCCGTCCACTGACCCCTACTCCCGAATCCAAAAACTCTCCGAGCACGGCAACCAGCAATTCGCCGCTGTTCGCACAACTCCCGTTTGAACTCCGCAGACAAATCCTCCTCGAAGCCTTTGGCGCGCAGACCATCCACATGGACCTCGTCTACGGGCGCCCAAGGGACGAACCCCGAGACGCGCCGAGCGATCACCATCATCACCGCTTCCGCCGGGCACCGCGGCCGACGGGGGAGGACCTGCGCTCTGCCTCCGCCCTGCACAGACTCAGGCCGAGACGTTGGCGGTGGTACGGCAGCGTCTGCCACTCGGAGCCGCCGTGGCCCGCGGAAGCCTGGAAGCGGCTGGCCGAGCCGTGTGATGATTCCTGCGGCGGGTTTGGAAGCGCGAGCTACTGCGAGGATTGGCCCGGCGAGGCTCCTCTGAAGTGTTTTGTTGGCGTCGTGGGCTGGCTTCTCACCTGTCGGCAAGCGTGAGTTCCCTCTGCGCTTGACTTTTTTCCATCGGGAGCTTTTTGGCTGACACGCCGCAGTTACGTGGAGGGCATGAACGTGTTGTATCAAACAAACACCTTCCGCATCCGAGACATGGTCATTCTCCTGCACGCGCAGCAGCTCTTCCCCCCGCACCGGTGGTCGAGCATCCCCCGCCTCGAGATCCAGTCCTTCTTCTCTCCCTACGGCTGGATCAGACCCGCCTTCTCCGGACAGCCCGCCAACCCTTTGCCTGCGTACTCCCAGCGAGCGCCCTTCCACGAACTCATGGACCGCCTGCCGCCCGTGCTCCGCAACCTCCAAACCCTGCACCTATCCCTGCAGAGCACCTCTTCAAAGGCCTTCTTCGACTCCGAGGCGGCGGCCATGCTGACGGAGCTGATGGCCCCCGTCGAGGCCATGCTGCGCCGCCTCCCCGCCACGGTCCGCGAGTGCACCGTCGCGGTGCCGGGGTCTCTGTATCGCTTAAGCCGCGAAGAGGCGAAGAGGCGGGGCCGCGTCGTGGAGCACTACCACCTCAGGCGGCGGGAGCGGCACTGGCGCGAGCTGTCTGGGCCGACGGCGGGTTTGGAAGGGTATTGGCTTCAGCTGGGCAAGGTGGATTTCTCGCCGTTTATGGTCTTGCCGCCGGGGTGTGTTGGGACGGGGGGGCGCGTGTCTTGGAGGGACGCGGTGGATGTTGAGCGGGAGGAGCTGATTTTGTACGGGTTGCAGTGGTGATGTCGTTGTCGAGTTTAAATTTTGTAGATGTGAAGTTGAACTGGCTCTATGTCTCAAGATATTCAGCCTCGGTGTATGTAAGCGAGGATTGGTATGATATTGCACACCTACAATCTTTTTGCGCAAGAGAATTAGCAAGTGTGATACCGCGCCAGTCATTACTTGAGTCGAACCCTCTGCTTAATACAATCGACTGACAATAAGTAAAACGTATTCTATAGTTCTCTGGAAACATTGCATCTATAATAGTCTATATCTAGTCTCTGCCCCTGCTCACGGTATGCCATCAAACACGTGCGCGCCAGAACTGCACCCAATGCACGTCAAATACCACCCCCAAGCCCTCTCAAGCCACACCAGCGGCCGCGTCTTCTTGTCGGAATTCAGCAGATGCAGAAAAATGTACGCCAGGTCCATCCCCCCCGTGGCGCTCTCCAGCACCGCCCGCGCCTCCCTCACGACAACCGGGTCCCGGCACTTGTACAGCACGAAAGCGATCGGCCGCACGATGGAGTTCTCCATCTCCACCGTCTCGAACCCGTTGAGCGGGTGCGCCCGCGCCAGCTGCGCCGACTGGCGGAGGATATCCCGGTAAATCGGCGTCACCGCCGGCAGCACGTTGGCGTCCTGCTTGTGGCGGCTGTGCAGCGCCGACACGGTCTCGACGTACAGCGTCTCGAGGATCATGGCCTGCGACCACGTCTGCCGGTGGCTGGCCCGGTGGAGCTTGGCGTTCTGCAGCAGCGGCATGAAGGACGCGCGCCACGAGTGCAGCAGCTTCGCGCACTCGGTGTAGGCGGCCACCCGCTGGCTCTCGGTCGTCCGCCCCGGGACCTTGAGGTCGTGGAGGACGTGCGTCATGGCGTGCTGCGTGCCGTGCCACCACGTCGAGGCCTGGGGCACGCTGTTGAAGCGCTCCGGGATGTCTCCCATGTCGAGCCGGTGCCTGCACCCGTGGGGGAAGTTCCGGGCCGGGGACGTGGTCTTGACGGCGTGGCCCTCGTCGAAGCTCAGGACCCAGGGGACCGTGTCCATCCGCTCGATCGAGTCGAACATGGCCCTCTCCATGTCGGTGAGCTGCAGCCGGCCCAGTGGCACGCGCTCTTTCTCCATCCGCTGGTCGAGGTACTGCCACATGAGGGCGACGGCGTGGTTGCGGTGCTTCATGGCGGCCTCGGTGTGGCCGGTGAGGAACTCAAAGGTGATGAAGAGCAGCGAGGACAGGATCGTGCTGGGCAGGCTACTCATCGTGGGCTTGACGGTGTAGATGGCGCGCATGCCGCGGCCGTAGTGCTCCAGCGCCGAGCTGTAGGCCGCGTTCTCCGCCTTCTCGTCGACGCTCGGATGGAACGACTTTTGCAGGGCGCCGATGCCGCAGCAGACGTGCCGCGCTCCGCTCGCGTCCGGCGTCTGCTGGGCGAACTGCGGCGTGTTGGCGGACGTTTCGTCCCTGAGGAGTGTGTCTCCGGCTTCGTTGGAGAAGATGAAGGATTGGAAAGACTCCCAGTCTTGCTGGTGGCGGAACAGGGCCGTTTCGTAGCCGAGCGTCCTAAAGAGGCGAGTGTCGATTGTTGAGACAATGCACTGCTGGCGAGCAAGGATAGTTGCTGGTCTCAAGGGCACCATACGAGAGGTCGCCTGGGTGTCCAGGTACCCCTCGCAGAGGCGGCCAGACTTTACACATCTCATGCAGTGTGGTCTAGCCTGGTCACACTTGACGTGGCGTCGTCTGTGCTACCATGTGAGTCCTGGGATCCGGTTTCAGGCAAGAGAAAGTGCACATGAAAGCGGGCAGCGGGGCCTGCAAGGTACATACCTGCATTCTTTGCACCCGTTGCGGCTCTTTGGGGCACTTGCTCGAGTTTGCTTGGGGCGGTTCAGCAGCGAAAAGACCACGACTTGTCCGTTCTTGGCGGCCCTGTGATCCCGTGTAACTGGTTAGCATCGGACTGTGCAAATCTCGTACATCTGTCGTATTTCTAGGCCTTGTTCTACTGTGGTCCAAGTCCCAGTACTTCATTCACTGGGCGCTGCCGAGTCGATTCGCTCCCAGACACGGAGCCAAACACGTACCCTTCTTCCGAGCCATTGCCAGGACCTCGCGGCTGTGAGCGGGAGGACCCTTGACGATTCTTATCGGATCGTGACGTTGACGAGCTAGCAGCAGTGTCCATCTTGTGGTTGTTGATCAAGACGGTATCTCTTGGCAAAGACGGTGAGCTGCGCGGACGGGCAACGGGTGCGGATGGTGTGACATTTGTGGGCAAGCGCGGTGTGAGAGACGTCGAGAGGAACGTATCCGACGCCGACGGGCTGTCTTTGAATCCCGTTTAAGCCCCTGAGATGACATCTCCACCACTCAAGGCAGCAGACAATCGTCAACGGAAGATGCCGAAAACTAATGAACTGGCCCTCAAGGGTCGGAATCCTCCTCTTAGAGACTGTCCAATCACGAGACCATATTCTCGTCTTGCGGGGCCAATCAGAGGCTCGGAAATACGGACTTCCTCATTGGGGACCCTGGGCTGACCAAATAATTTGTCCATAGCCGTTAATATTGGTCAGATCCAAATTGTTCTCTCCATCAGCCCAAAATGCCCCGAAAAGCAATAAGGACCGACTCTTTGGAGATGGAAGATATCTTCAGGCTATTCAAGCGACATCTCGTCCATGGGTAGGAAATTGTTGAGAGAGAGCAACAACTGAAGAAAGAGAATACATCCTTCAGCTACTGGACCCACCAGTATGCCCACGAACGATAACACATCCACTCTTCACCTCATACTTCGAGTCGCTGTCCATACGGGCGACAATGAACCCACATCATAGTTGGTAAGAAACGTCATTGGAGACACCTAAACGCCTCAACCTGCCGTCGAATTCTGTTGTTCTCTCTACATAGATGCATTGTCTATTCTTTCCTCGAGGCCTTGAACCCCCTCAACGCCCGAGTCCAAATCATCCAGCCATCTCATGATCCTGCGTATCATGAAGGGGTCATCGCATGAAGTGACTGCCAAGTCAAAGTCTCTTTGGCGTTGGCTCGACTTGAACGTGGCTACCCAGTCAGGTTGCAACACTTCCATCTCCGCCAAAAACACCCGCCGCAATTGAGTCAGCTCGTAGTCCTCCAGATGCTCCCAGAAAAGCTCCACAACTTCTCCATCCTCATCGTGTTGATACTTGCTCTTGATCGGCTCAACATCGTTCGGTTTGCCTTGTAAGAAGGGCGGGTACTGGCAGGCCACGTACAGCGGCAAAGCGGAAACGCACTCCCAGTCCACGACAGCGGTTAGAGCGCCTCCTTCGTCGACCATAATGTTGTGACGGTTCATGTCGTCGTGGAAGATGATTGAGGGCTCTGGTTCCGGGTTTCCAGATGGGAAGAAGGACGCCAGGTGATTCCGAAGTTTTGTAATAATACTGAGAGTGTTCTCGAGATCCTCCGGGTCGTCTTCGTCGTCCTCATCGTCATCGTCTTCATCTTCATCATCTTCGTCGTCTTCATCTTCATCATCAGCTTCTTTTTCGTTCGCGGAACTTTCAACATGGTCTTCCTCAACCGCATTCTGAGCATCGCCTTCGTTGCTTGCGGCTTGAATATGGCCATCATTTTCACTATCCCCGTCTCCAACTTGGTCGGACTCCTGGAGACGGCTCAAGCGCCTCCTGCAATCAGACTCTGCAAGATCAAGTCGAGCTGATATCCATTCCTTGCTGGATGTAAAAGGACCGCGCGAAACCCTCTTGCTGACTTCATTGCCGATGAATGCCGTGGAGACCAACCTTTGGACAGTAAATCCGGATGGAGACGAAGTTTTGACACCAGCGAGTGGGCCATCATTCATTTGACATTGCTCAACAGTGTCGGCGGGCATTTGACCGGGAGACTCGGCTGTCGCTGAGAAGCTGGGCGATGGGATTCTTTTTGCTTCTGTATCAGGTCTGGGAGAGTTCAGATCTTGGCCTGGGGTCGATCCTGGGAAAATATTGCCAATCCCTCGCAGTTGGTGAGAGAATGTGTCGGAGCAAAACGAAGCAATTCGGCGAACAAGTTGTTCCTTTGCTGAGAATGGGATCTCCTTCCAAGCATCAGCCCAAGGCCTGCCTGGAACTTTTTCCATGAGAATCCATTCGAACCCTATTGGGTTTGAACGATCGGATGTGTATCCTAGCACTTCGGGGACCGCTAAGGTAGTGTTCTGGCGGACCCATCGTAGTGTCGCGACCTCGCTCAGGGTTTTCCACTTAGGATCGACGGGTAGTGTGACCCGCGCAACAACCTCTTTTTCTGACGATTTGACGACGAAAAGCTTGTTGAAGGCACCTCCTGCCAAGAATTCAACACTGCAAGGGCCCTGGATGTCGAGGGTGCTCTTCACGGTTTCCATCACAGCCGTCACGTCAGGGTCGACTGTCCATCGAGGCTCTAAGCCCCAAATGGTGCGAACCCACTTGAGGCCTGAGAGATCTGGAGAATCCATCTCTTTTTCTTCGTTCATGTCGATGCAAAGATGTTGCGTACCGCGAGAGTCGATCGAAAGAAAGCGTGCAGCGATGCAGGAACATGAGAGGCGGGGAAAGGGACGAAGCGATGGATGGCGACGAGGGAAAACGTGAGAGGAGAGTGCGTCGAGTTTTGCTGATTGACGATGGTGTAACCGCGCGCGTCGCTGACATCCTACATAAATTTAGCCCATTGCCCCGCTCTCATCACGTGACTGAGTGCTCGGTGAGGGACGGCCGTTGTCATCACCAACGGCTCTACATCCCATCACCGTCGCATCGACCATGCTGTTTCGTTCCAGCTGGCGCGCGGCATGATATCAACAGACCTTGGCATGGTATTCACCAGTAAAATTGAATCTGCGCCGCAATAGCTGCCTGCGACTTGTCCGTTGGTCTGGCCGCATCTTTTCGTGGAGCGAACAATATGACACTCATGATGTACTGCTGTCTCGGCAACATAACTTACATATAAGAAGTGGCATTCCTTTCAGACGACTCCAAGTCAAAAGCATTTATTCTATTGCACTCTGACACAATTCCCTACCACACTCGCCTGAGCACTTCTTTTTTTGTCTTACCTCTACGATACAAAACACCGCAGAAATGGGCAAGACCATCAACGCTGTCCGCGCATTCATACAGGATCTACCTGATGAAAAGCTTGAGGGCTTCATGGATCCCAATCCATCATACACAGTTTACCAAACACTAGACTTCCGTTTGGATGTCCAAAACGTGGGCGAGACCCTAGGACCTAGTCGACTGGACATTTTGGTCTGACAATTATTGTAGAAGACGTCCGGCGAGCCATCCTTCTTCAATATCCAGGTGCAAGTCAACAAAGGTACAAGAATCAGTACGCTGAAGAAGCACGCCCAGAAAAATAAGAATCGGGGTACTACACTGGCAGTTTCGCATGTCCCGACTGACGGATCATGGGATGCGGCTGCCGTCAGGCAAAACTTGCTCGACAATCTAATGATCTAGCAGTTTAAACCTATTTCAGGGGCTGCATGGTTGCTTGGACTGAGTTATGGGCCTGTTTTGACGTTTTGGATTTGTTCAAGTCGTCTGTTGTACATCAAGTGTTGAGACCAGCTGTATGCGGGAACATGATCCCAATTTACGTGTGTACCTTGTTATCGGCGTCTATAATTACTTTCGCAGCATGTGATTCAAACCTATTTTTGTTGATCTTGTGTTAATCTTAGCTCCTCACTCATGCAGTTTATTTCAGGCGCCCTGTTCGGTCGTAATATGATTTGAGAGTGGCTAAAGAGCAAATTCCTTGATCTTACGTAGAACTTCGAAATTCGGGGAGTTTATGAATGAGACGCGCGCGACCTGGGCCAGAAATGCATTCAGTGCAACCCTGCTGTAAAAATGGCGTTTTGGCACAATTTTGAAAGGATTTGTCAATCGGTGGGTAGTTCAGAACCCGTGCGACAGAGAAGACACTTCTCCGCGGGATTCGATTTCATAGAGATCATTCCATGACCACGATGCTCCATGCCGGCGGAAGTTGGACGATCTCGGAGGTTCCCCGCGACCGAGCCTGTTTTTTAAACTCAAAAAATGGCACGGAGGCATGTGACTGCCGCCTGGAAATACTATGGCAGGCGGAGGCGGAAGACAACCCGCCAACATTAGTGAGGTAATCAACTCCTAAACGATTCGCATGAATCGCGTATCAAACTATGTCATCGTCAGCCACTATCCTAGCCGTAACCTAGTGGGATATGGCGGCCAGAATAGTCCCCTTAATCAAAGCAGTTTTCAGCTAATTGTCAGTTAGCAAAATGTGAACTGCCAAGCATCTTGGCAAGACAGATGCCAACGTCTTGCTGGACTGCCGACTCTTTGAGTCAAATTTGCATCTGTGAACAAAACGATTCAACTCTAGGCTTTAGAACAATCAAACAAAGCCGCCTCCAAAACGACGCAGCAGAATGGGCGGACAGTTGTTCCACCTCTGCCACCCATCCCGCTCTATTCCCGCCAAACTAGCCCGGCCAAGGTGTCGGCACATGGTTGGTGCGCCGTGCGGTACCGGCCGGAAAAGGCGATTTTGCTCGCGTAAGAAATTCAACCGTCGGGGTTCGCCCAGCTTTTAGGCTCGCTTGCTCGCCTCTTCGCGTCAAGGAAAGATGACTAAACCTTGAAGGGTTTCAACCATGACCAATCCGCGGGGGCGTCGTCAACCCCAGATTTCTACCGTTGTTTTTCTTGTCCCTGGCCATCCCGCCAACCTCGGTAAGCTATTCTGCGTTGAATCAAGCAGGACAGAAAAAAATCGAAATACTAGGGCGCGAATGACAAGAACAAACCCACATATTTTATGCCGGCAGGCTGCGTTGTTAAGTTGGTCGTCAACCCGCACAATTGCAGTCGAGGACTCTACCACTCTATGACGCCACAGCCACCTGCCGACGACGTATGAGAACGAATCAATGAGATGGACGGCGCAGACAAAGAGACGAAATCCGATTCTTCGCGGAACGATGTTCTCCTTGGGGAACAGGCTCCTCGCCCCGAAAGCCGCGTCGGTCGCGTGCTGAGTCGAATCGCATCTGTGCCAACGGCAGATCCAGGCCCTCCGCCCGATGGAGGTTACTCTGCCTGGATGGCTGGTAAGTCCAAAAGGAGATTGAGTAGTTTAGGATAATTGAGTAAGACAACTGACTGCGTCTAATACTTAGCCATGAGCGCCCACTTTATCTTCATGGACACTTGGTATGCCTTATTCATCCACTACGACGAGCCGCTGTACTGCTGGATACTAACAACGTCATCAACTGTTACAGGGGTTTCATCAACTCCTTCGGAGTCTTCCAAACTTATTACGTTGAGCTACTGCAGCGACCGCCCTCGGACGTCTCTTGGATTGGTTCCATTCAGGTCTTCCTTCTCTTTTTCGTCGGCGCATTTTCTGGCCGATTCACAGACGCCGGTTACTTTCGTCCGCTTTTCCTCTGCGGCGCATTCTTGATTCTCCTGGGCATCTTTGCGACGTCCTGGTGCACGCAGTACTGGCAGATTCTACTCGCACACGGTGTCTGCGTCGGCCTCGGTAACGGCCTCGCCTTCTGCCCGACGCTGGCCGTGCTTTCAACCTACTTCGACAAGAAAAGAGCTCTTGCTATTGGCATCGCTGCTGTGGGGAGCGCATCTGGCGGATTGGTCTTTCCGAGTACAGTTCGCCAGATGCTCCCCCAGGTCGGCTTTCCCTGGGCCATGCGCACCCTCGGCTTCATCCAGTTTGCCACCTTGACGATTGGATTTATCTTCTTGAAACCTCGTATACTACCGCGTAAAAAGGCTCAGCTGGTGGATCTGACTGCCTTCAAGGAGCTTGAGTACTCCTTCTACGCTGCTGGCGGGTTTTTCGTGAGTCTAGGCTACGGCACTTCTTCTTTCCGGTACATTCTAACCATTTGGCATCAATAGTCCTTCATGGGAGTCTACTTTGCATTTTATTACGCCGCTTCGTACAGCAGAGACGAACTTGGCTTTTCGTATCCAAATTCGCTAAACCTTTTGCTCATCTTGAACGGCATCGGCTTCATCGGTCGACTGGGACCCAATTGGCTCGCAGACAAAGTCGGAACGATCACCGTGTTCACACCCATGGCCTTTCTATCCGGCGTGTTGACGTACTGCTGGATTGCCGTGCGCTCCCCGGCAGGTCTCTACGCTTGGGCCTGCATCTTCGGCATCGTGGGAAATGCCGTTCAGGCCCTCTTCCCCGCAGGCGTTAGCGCCTTGACGACGGATCCAAGCAAGCAGGGAACTCGCATTGGGATGATATTTACAATTGTCAGTTTTGCTGTGCTCAGCGGCCCTCCCATTGCCGGTGCGATTATTACTGCCACTGGCGGTCATTACTACGGCGCTCAGGCTTTCGCGGGCAGCTGTCTCATGGTCGGGACGTTCTTCTTGACGTTGGCACGGATAGTCAAGACCAAAAAGAAGGGGGAGGGGTGGTTTGCCAAGGTGTAACTTCCATATAAAAGTTGTAATAATCTATCAGAGTTGTAAGTAGTTGTAAGATACGCGCATTTCGAAGACCGGCGTCTGGTTAAACATGAAGGAACGTGAAAATCCTTTGGGTCAAAATCTTCAATGTTCTCGAAGAATCAGATCAGTCAAGCCACACTCAGACAACTTGATTTCAAGATAGGGAGTGTCTCACTCACAGTCGAGAATGGACCCAAGACATCGTAATTGCTGGGATTTGGCTTTGTGTTACAGGCATGCACAAACCTCCCAGGCGCGAAGTTTTTTGTGTGCATAACCTCTGGGCTTGTGCAATATTTTGTCGGAAAAAGAGACCCGCATAAGCGAGCATCTTACAGTCGAGTCTACACATAAGCTAATAATATCCCCCCCCTACTTACCTATAAGTACTAAACTTTTCTAGCCCGTATAGATATAACCTAATAATAGATACCACCTATATTAATTAGGCTAATAAAACCTAGGGAATTTTTTTCCTAAATAATTCACCTAGAGTTCTATTTATAAAAATATTTCTAAATTAATTAAAAGACTTAAGACTATCTACTTACTTACTAACCTATATTAGTATACTATTTCTTTTATCTACTTTTAGAAATTTTTTATTTACCTTTTTTTTTTTTTTTTAATACCTTTATATTATAACTATAATTAGTACTATATATACTATAAAATATTTTTATATTAATTACTTATAATACTTTTTATATTTTAATAAACTTTAACTTATAAGTAATACTTAGAGATAGATAAGTATTTATCT